>JAULBS010097483.1:0-16542 GCA_032355785.1 Symmetromphalus regularis | reverse complement strand
TCGACATTGAGATTTGTCAGTGTTTGCAAAATGCAATTTGAATCCGGTAGGATGATCTTCATGAGTTTTGAATCCATATGAAGGAAAAATCCAAACCGCATACTTGTTACTTTTCTGTTTAGAGGTGATAGAAAGATGCATGGGTGGGATTTTTTGTGTGGCCCATCCCACACGTATACCGCAACTCGAGAAGAATGAGCAGGTTTGCAAACGGAGACAACCACACAGGAAAAGTTTGAAGTAAGACAATATCTATCCATAAATTTGTCTTGATCGCAAATTCCAAAAGATGCAAATATTTCTTCATCTCTCAGACATCCAAATATTTGATAGTCCATTTTGACTTCCCAGTACGTACTGCCTTCTGTAAATGATCTGTTCCCAGTAATGCCAAAAGTTGCATTCCATGGACGCACTCTTGAATCCTTTTCAACCAGCAGACGTCTGCAATTGAAGTGTGCAATGGTTTTTCGGTCACTTGCCACATTCAAATTTCTATGCTTATCCTGTTCATCCAGTATGAAAAACTCACCTAAAAATAAAGTTTTCTGTAGATAAATCAAACTGACAGCATAATTATCACATTCAAAAGTGGTATCTGTAAATTCAATCCAAAATACTTGCCTATAAAACAACTTTATATTGCCTATAAGAGTCTTTTGAAAATAAAATGTTTCTTATAAATCCAGTTTATAAAATTCTTGTCTATTTTTTTTATGGGGGGAGGATGGCCTTGGTTAATAAACTGAATCTGAGAATGAGTCCATAAGGTGTTAAATTCAGCATAAAACATGATTTCAACTGTAAATCAAGGTTAACCCAGGGGGGTCAGCAGAGGCAAGTGTATATCCAATGGTCCATAAAGTATTTAATATAAAAATTAAAACAGATATATTAGTCTCAATATCTGCCAAGTGGATCTGTGTTCATGCATCTCAAATAATAGAACTTGTTCTGACATACTGTGCTATAAATCTAACCAATAACCGTACAGAAAACATTTCACACTCAGCCCTGGGGCCTACCACTGCTCTCGATGGCCCTCAACAGGAGATTCAGCCTAAATCTTACAATTGATTTTTGGCCCAATGGAAAGAAGTTTCTGATCACTGTAGGAGCTTGTCCCATCTTTATATTCTGCAGCAATTGACACCAAGTAAACTGCCTGATGTTGTAGCCCTCTGATCATGCAGCTGGACTGCGAACCTGGCCATCTGGTACATAAAACCTCTAGGACGTCCGGTTGGGGCGGATTAGGGTTCTCAAAGCGGATATGGTAATACAGAGTTCCAGGACACGGATTAACAGACACGCAGGCTGTGGCGGTATCTTTATTAGTTGGATTCAACCTCAGTGATGATATAGTTGGTACAACCACTGGAAGCAGAAGTATTATTTCAATTACTATATGTAAAGGGTTCATTTGCTAATTAACTTTATAGAAACTCAGATCACGTAAACATACGTGAGCAAACATCTGCTGTATGTACCACAATTATATATACAAATAATTATATAATAAAAGGTAGGAGTGCAGATTACCATGGTGATTTAAATCACTTTTTTAAATTTCAGGACAGAAATTGACAAATATTTGATGTACAGATCCTCCAGGTCACCCAGTTGAACACTACAGCGATATAAACTGCTTGACCAGGTTTTATTATCCTTAACACAGTAACTGAATAAGTGCCGTATTAACCCATGCTGGGACGCTAGGCTTTGAGGTACTTTGGGTCCCTATCTGGTAAAAGTGCCTCAGTAAAAGAAGTGATAGGCCCCTAGTACCTGCAGGGTCCCTAGGCTTCAGCCTAGTCAGTCTTATGGATAACACAGCATTGACTGAATATAGAGCTAAACTCAAAAGCCGACATTCATGTGTGAAGAAAAACATTGTATTACATTACTATTACGCTATTACACTTACAATTAAGTGTCATTGGAGTACTGCTTGGGATCTCATCACCTTCAAAAGGTTCGACGAGCTTGTGTTTCCTGAAGATGCCACGAGGAGGATGAAACAAGGACAGACAACTCTCGCAGTACGAGATTTTTGGGCAGTCTACGCAGGTTTTGATGGCGAACTTGGAAAAATCTTCACACACAGAGCATGGCACTTTAACTTCACACGCTTGCTGGTCAGTTGTTATCCTAAAAAATAAATAATAATAAATAAAATTAAAATGATGTTTGTTTAATGACACCCCATCGTTCACTCAGTAGCTATTATGTGTCAAACACACAGTATTTTTTATTCTACTGCCACATAGGCTACTCTTTCAGATTAACAACAAAGAATCTTATATATGCACTTTCCAACAGACAGAATAACATATAGTACATTCTTTATTACACCATTTATGATGCATTATCTGGAACCAAAAAAAACCCCAAATTTTATGCATATATATATACATGTATATAACACAAAGTGGATATCGGACTATCAAGCTGGACTGTGGTTCAAAACCTGTCGGAGGCTGGCACATACTGCCAACATGTCGAGATTGCCAAATGTTTGACATTCAATAGCTGATGATTAATAAAGCAATGTGCTTTAGTGATGTTGTTAAAAGCAAAACAAAACGGTATAACACAAAGTTTTGTAAGAATACCTGTATGTTTCCACTACTTTAGACAACGCAAAGTTAGTAGGCAATCCTTCAACACCGCTCCCAGTTACATATGTTTTCTGTCGACATTCAGGACAATCAATGTAATATTTCTTACGCTTCTTCTTTGAACGTGTCGGACAGTGGTCAACCTGGACCAGTACTTGCAAACAATTGTGGCAGTAAGTGTGCATGCATGGCAGAACCCTGGGCTTTGTAAATAAGTCTAGACAGATGGCACAAGTTAGATCCTCCAATATGGATGGAGGAGCAGCAGCCATCAATTTTGTTTAACAAGCAAGTGCTATCTGTAAAATGAAAAGGCCTCAGAGAATTAAAAAAATTTGTAAATGATTTAAGGGTTAAATCTACAATTGTAGCAGAAAAATATCAACCTCCGCTGAGGGGATACGAACCATGAGTGGATGACTCTCATTTTGAGAGACCATGCTCCATTAATGAGCTAATAGAGAACTTCCCACTAGCTACTAGGAGCACTTTATTGTAACACTACTACATACTGCCCCATCTAGTGAAGCTATATCCTCAAGCTTCTTGCTTTAAGAACATATTTGTTCCCCAAGTCGCTGCAATGTAACATAAAATTCTCTAACCCCACTGAGACGATTTGAACCATGACTCTCAGTTTGAGTCCAGCACTCTACCAACTGAGGTAATAGGGAAATTTGCACTAGCTGCTTCATTCTAATACTATTACATACTCCATATTCTAATGAAGCTATGTCACAGAGCTGTGGGCCATTGGCAGTTGAGCTGTTACTGGTTCTGACCAGGCATGTGTTTGACATCAACACACTTTGCTAATTTACTGTTCTTATTTTTTCAAATTATTACATTACGAAAATCTTTTACAATTATTTGTTTTTAATCATCCATTTTTCTTTCTTTTTTAACAATGTGCCAAGAGACCAATTCAGAATATGACATTTATAAATAAATGTAATTATAGTCAGAATAAAGAAATTATGTTTTTTTAAAAATATATTGCCCAATTTAAATTAGTTAAATTAAAAATATTCATAAAAAATAAAAATTTGGAGACTTATTTTATGGAAATGTAATTGGATAACCGTAATTTTAATTTAAAGTAATATTAACGAATTTCCATTAAAAAAATAAGTCCAACATTAATAAAAAAAAAATATTCAAAACTTTTAGATTCAGGTTAAGGATTTAGCATTTTAGGGTTAAAATTAGGTTTAGCGTGAAAGTCTCATCTAGACAATTTCACAGTTAGTGAAGACAAATCATTTTATTAAATCAGTGAAAGCAAACCAAACAGAATCTGTACTGGAAGGTATTATTTCCAAATTTGGAAAGTGTTTTTGCTTCCAAAGAAAGAGACCTTTTGAAATTACGACAACCAGATGTCTTCGAATACTCCCATTTTAGTAAAATGTCTTACACTGGGTCATACTAATGAGTATGAAGAAGCCCAGAAGAAAAAATATGAGTGCCCAGGGATAAATGAGTGCATGTTACTTGTTGTTTTTAGTATACATACTCTTAAAGACATAAGAAAATGCAAACAAAATTATGTATTTCTGTCCAAAAATATACATTTGACAACATTGCATCAGGACCTTAGAATGTTATGCATTCTACTGGGTGGAAGAAAGAGTTATCTTCCTTCTTCCAGTAGAACACATTTTTAGACTGAAATACTTCTCTTTTTGAAGGCATTTTTGTGTGAGAGGGTACCCGATATGAGTATATATGCAAGAAGTAACCGGTAACACACACTCATTTATCCCTGGGCAATCATATTTTTCTCTTGGACACTCATGAATGACAGTATGACCACTGCCGGGCACTGGCACACAGTGACCCAGCATAAATTATGATCTAGGATATAAGTTTTTATTTCATTCCATCAAAAAATGTTACAGCAGGGTGCTGGTGGAAGTTCCCCCAAACTTACTTTATATTATAAAAAATTTTTTAATGAGTGCAGGTGTATAGCATTGTTTTTTATTCTGGGGGGGGGGGGGTAATCTTTTGAAAAAGAGTAATTCAGTTTTGAACGATTACTGATTTTCCATTCTTTATTGACATATCTCCATTTCAAAATCACAAACAGACTATTACGAATAAACATCGATGACAAAAAGAAAATATCACGATATAATGTAACCTACGATATCACAACACACAACCATAAAAAAGGACGAACCCTAAAGAAGTATATGTTGGATAAGTATGATCTTCTAGATGAGATGGCAAAGTTCAATCGAAAAAATAAAAGTTACAGCACAATAAAACGTAAGTTTCCAATTCTAAAGCAACTTAATTTGTTTACTTTCACTCATCAATAACCCAAATTTTCAAAAATTCCCTCTCCCACAGTTGATTGTTGGTTTCAAATTCCACCTAAAATGTTTAGAGCACTGCACAAATGTTAAGGCATGCTTTCTAAATATATAATTATATAAATATGTTAAAAGTGTATTATGGTTTATTTATTGCACTACAAAAATTAAAAATGTACTAACTACGACGTAGACGGCGTAATGTTCCTTTCTTTTTATTAAAAATAATTAATGAACAGGAGTATTAATTAGTTTTTAATAAATGAGAAATATGCTCCACAACAACTACCAACCAATTTCATGGCGGAATGTACCAATAAAAAAGAATCGTTATGGGATCCTGAAGTTTGTTTTATTTTAGAATGTTTGTTGAAAGACAATTTTGTCATTACATCTTATTGATAAGCCATACAACATAATGGCAGACGGCTACAATTGCTCTCTTAGTCCAGAGGTTCTTCAAAAAGCATGTGACGAACTGACAGAAAATCCAGACACAACGAAACAGCAAATAGAAACTTTAAGACAACGTCTCAACAATGTTGGAGGTTATTATAGTCTGTGTGACGTCTTTTTGGCGCTATGATCTTGGCCTCCTGTGTATTCCTACCCTATATTTTCTGCATTATCATTTTGACGGATAACCAAATTTTTTCCTTTCTTCTTCTTTTTCAATTAAAAGTTATTAATCATGTAGTAATGTCTCTAATGACTAATCAAATGAAAAACATATCAACGGTAAACGATCTTGCTACTAGCAAATTCACAAAATGTCATTTTTTGTTTATGGGTGTGACACTAAATTAAGTAAACCAGTCTGTGTTGCTATGGTATTGTGCTGGGCTAAAACTTTTATCTTGTACTTATTTTTTAAATAAAAACTGCAAGCCAGCTCACTGAAACATTACTGATAATACTTTGCATATCCCTACAGTATTTTGGACTAGGCCACATGTATTTCCGATACGCAGCAAGGGATTTGTATATGCACTATACCACAGACAGGTTTGCACATGTCACGGCACTTTATAAACTAGTAAGTGGTATACACCTACCCACAGAGCCGTGTAGAGAACACACTCTGGGTTGGAGCTGATAACAAGATTAAAAATCCTAAACCTGTACTGATATTCGATCCCATTACCTACCAGCCACAAGTTTGATAACTTAACCAATGCGGCACTGCATTAATTTTGTGTATTGTTCATTAAGTAATGATATGACCCCCCCACACAACTTTGTTTATCAGGATACAAATTTTGGCATGATAATAATTAGTATTATTTATAATTTTTTATCGCTTCTGCATCTGAACAAAGACATTAGGCAGATAATGAATTAACCCAAACACCACACTCCGAAAGTTTAAACTAATGTAGAGTAGGTATCATTTTCTTGAGTCAGGCTTTTTATTCTTTTTCTTTATTTTGTCCAGGACAAACTAAATTTCCTTTTATTTTAATAGGATTGAAGGCTCGGACTGATGATGCTTTCCTTCTACGATTTCTCAGAGCTCGTAAATTTGATCACGAGAGAGCTTTCACACTTGTGACGAACTTCTACAAAATGAAATACGAAAGTTCTTACATGTTTGCCACCATGACACCATCACACATCAGGCAGCCATTGGAAGATGGAGTCACAGGCATGTTGGACCACAGAGACAAAAATGGATGTCGAGTGATGATATTTAGACCAGGTGAGATGTGACATTTAGACCAGGTGAGATGTGACATTTAGACAGGGTGAGATGTGACATTTAGATCACATGAAATGTGATATTTAGACCAGGTGAGGTTTGATATTTAGACCAGGCGAGATGTGACATTTAGACTAGGTGAGATGTGATATTTAGACCAGGTGAAATATGATATTTAGACCAAGCGTGTTGTGATATTTAGACCAGGTGAGATGTTATATTTAGACCAGGTGAGATGTGACATTTAGACCAGGTAAGATGTGATATAATTATTTAGATCAGGTGAGATGTGATATTTAGATCAGGTGAGATGTGATATTTAGATCAGGTGAGATGTGATATTTAGACCAGGTGAGATTTGATATGTAGACCTGGTGAGATGTAATATTTAGACCAGGTACAATCTAATAATATTTAGATAGCTGTATTTGGTATTTAAACAAGTGAGATGTGCTGATATGTAGACTAGGTATATGTTTTATATATAGAGATAGCTGAGATTTGGATATGTGTGTGACCTCAAATACAATTTTTGTGATATCAAAATGCTTATATTTAAATTAATTATAAATTTAATATTTATACTTTTAAAGAGATTTAATTTTAATTGTAAATGATAAACTGCTGATGCGAAATAATTTATTTATGGTCCAGGCTGGTGGGTGGCTGAGCCCACCTCACTTTTTTCACCAGTTTTTATTTAGGGTAAAGATTGCTTGTGGTTTCACACAACACATTTTATACACTCATAAAAATGAGCCCTTCCACTTTGAAAATCCGTCCTACGTTACTGTGGTCTAAATATTTAAGAGCAAATATCATTAATTGTCTAGGAAGAAAGTTGGGTCTACAATTTAGAATCTTAAATAATAGTATAAATTATTCACTAGAACGATGGTTCATCTATTATTAATTTATTTAATGAACCCATCCCCCCCCCCCCCCCCCCAGCAAAAGGTAAACATCGGTTATTGTAGATCAGAATGATGGTTCATGGTGTGTTTAAAAATTATTATTTTTTGGGTGGGGAGATTATTCTAGTCTTATGAGAAAGAAAGCCTAAATAAATATTAAATCTTTTTGATAAGGAATCAAAATTATATGTATACCATTGATACACTTACAAAATTAATACAACAACATTCACCTCTCTCTCCCTTCCCCCTCCTACCTCTCCCTCCCTCAGTCTCAACTTTGGAACTTCTCTAAAGATGGGGGTTGTGCTGGAACCTTCCGTGGAGGTTTATTTATTTAACCACCCCTCCATCCCCCCAGCACAAAAGTAAACATCGACTATTGAAGGTCACACCGTGGTTAGCCTACTTCACCTTTCTTTTTTTCCTTCTATTTTTCTAACACAGGTAGATGGGACCCTGAGAAATACAGCATCTGGGATGTCTTTAAAACCAACTTCATGTCTCTCTCTAAAGTCATACAGGTACCTTGTTTTGTTTCTTTTATTTATTTTTTAATATCAAGCATTTTGAAGCATTAAATTGTGGAAATCAGAAAATATGGATAACTTTTCTTTTTTTAATTTTATATTTCTATTTAATAGTAATACACAGTTCATGTTGTTCCACTACATTTCACAATGAATATAAGTTCAGCCAAGAAAATTTGAACTTTTGTCAAAACATTGATTTGTTTTATGTTTTTTAGGAGGAGGAAACACAAGTGCATGGTTTGAGAATATTTGTCGATATGAACAATTTGACATGGAGACATGCAAAGCAGTTAAGACCATCATTTGCAAAGAAAATTTCTAGTTTGTTACAGGTAGGCCTACACATATGTTAAATATGTTGTTCATTAAATCGTCATTACATTCAGGAGTCATTAGACAAGTTTTTGCACTTCATGTTAAATCCAATGAGAACGTTTGGAACCAGTGAAACCTGCTCATAGTGGCAGCGAAAACTAACATATCCCGAAACCTCTGTTCTCAGCATTTGGCCTGTTCAACTGGTAACTGGCTCTTAACAGTGTCTGATTACGCTAGAGTGGAGCCTTGTGTCTTGGTAAACCTTGAAACTAAGTTCTCCACCAGATACTGGAAAGTTGAAGGGGCGTGGTTTGGAACCCATTAAGTTTGGCATACCTGCAGATGTTGACCAGCCACCACATGATTGTTGGTCAGCATTCTTTTCACATAAAACTCTAGTCCGATTCTCTGACTTCACTTAATGTGACATTATAGATAATCAGACTTGGAAAAAGTCTTGAGTTGTGTAGAAAATCTGAGAATTCAATATCCCTCTTCAGGGCCATCACTACCAGGTCCATCTGCCACAATCGGTCGGACCAAATTTTCGTCAAAAAAAAAGACATTTATTTTTGTTGGGCGATTGGTTGATTGATTTTACCAAAACGTTTGCGTAAAGCAGTCTGACGCCTAGGATACCGATCTTGCAGGCGCAGGATTTTTTTGCAAGCAACTAATACGCAGTCAGTTTCATACTGTAGCAAACAGTCCATTTTCCCCATCAAAAAAAGTAAAATACAGCCATAATTTGGTTGCATGAGAAGCCATTCCTGGGTTCTGTAATCACCAAAAATGCTGGAACATCAAGGGGCACTGTTGGGGCTCTGACCATGGACCCCTGGCCTAGGCGGCTCCGAAACCTCTGTTCTCAGCATTTGGCCTGTTCAACTGGTAACTGGCCCTGCTCTTAACAGTGTCTGATTACGCTAGAGTGGAGCCTATAGCACGTTATAAAAGAGACCTAATTAAAAAATAAATACACATAAATATTAAAACAAATTATGTATTTGCATTGTAAAGTATTTTTTTTTTCATTTGCTCTATAGCCAGATAACATTAGAAATATATGTGACACTTGAGTAAAAGTATTTAGTGTGTGACCCATAGTGATTCTAATTTTGCTATTAGGTTAATTAGTGCAGGATTAAGATTTTGTATGCAACTGGACTAAAGGTACAGTTAGGCCCTCGTTAATACAGACTATATATGAATACATATATATCGCATGGCTCATGTACGTGTGTGTGTGTGTGTATGTATGTATGTGTCTGTATGTATCATATGACTACATATGTATATAGTACAGTGTTTAATTTTTAGGAGGCGAGTTTTGTATGTGTGATGGGGGGTTACTTTACATATAAAAAAGATGAAATCTTGAAAATCCCTTAAAAATGGAAAACCTCTGTGTGTGTGTGTGTGTGTTAATTTAAGTTATCAACATTAAATGTTATTCATAAGCATGTACTGTGACATGAATATAATGTTCATAGTGGCAGATCAACATGTTTGCTCCAGGGGGCTGGCCCCCTCCCTAAATTTTGTGATTTTTTTAACAATAATTATTCTAATTTTAAAAATTATTATTATTATTTTTAATGTTAAAGAATCCAAGGATTCTTGAGGACACGTTCCCCCCCTCCCTCCAATGGATTTTCTGGATCCACCACTGGTTAACTTGTTTGATTCTAATTTTGTTTTTGTCTTACAGGATGCTTTCCCGGCCAGATTCAAGGGACTGCACTACGTCAATGAGCCTATGTTTTTTCATCTGGTGTTTGCTATTTTGAGACCTCTACTAAAGGAAAAGATAGTTAAACGTGTATGTACTATAAGGGGCCAGTATAAGAATAAAAAGAAAACGAGAAGAAAAATTATTTCTCGTACTAAAATTAACCATTTATCTTAATACCAGAGTTAGTGCTCCACAAGGCTCAGTGTGTAGATGTAGACCATTTGCACCAGCTAGTGGTACACAACTGGTTTATCAAAGTGCATGGTATGTTCTGTACTGTCAGATCAGCACCAAAGTAAAGTAAAGTTTGTATTATTTAATTATGCCTCTAGAGTACATTGATTTTTATCTTTATCATCAGCTATTGGACATCAATCATATGGTTATTCTGACTTTAGAGGAAACCTGCTGCCACCACACAAGCTACTCTTTCTGATATGCAGCAAGGGGTCTTTTATATGGACCATCCCACAGACAGGACAGCACATACCATGACCTTTGATCAACCAGTTGTGGACATCTGGTTGGGATGGAAAGATTGGCAGCAAGGTAAAAATAAACAATGGCTGTCTCCTTTTCATTCTCTTATGATTGTTGAGCTGTACTTCTCACATTGAATAGCTAAATCCAGTTTTTTTATTGGCATACATCTCATTTTGGAAGTGAACTCTTTTTATATGTTCTCTTACGAACATGTCAGTAGTGGAGACAGATTGGTTTAGGATATTCAACCCACTCCCCCACACCATTTGATTTTTTTGAGAAATGGTTTGTTTACTTTGTGTATATAAAAAAATAAAGAGGAAATTAGTAGAAACAGATACTTAATATTTAGGTTCCCCGTGGTTCTCCAAATGATTTAAATAGTATTGCTGGAAAATGCTTTAAAAATGGGAAACCAACAAAATGGCCAAGTGAACCCCTCCCCCTTCCTTAAAACCTGTGTTTGTGACAGAATGTCACAAAAAAATATGTTTCAGGATGTTTCAGTTTCAACCTGTACTAGTGACTCAATAATATCCTTGGGTGTAGTTAAAAAAAAATCTTAAATTGATAATAATGTGTATAACATTACTTCCCCTTAATACTCTAAACCATGAAATTAATGAAAGCCAGAAATTAATGGAAAAAAATAAGCATCAACATAAACAATACTTTTTGGATGCGTTTTAATCTTAATATTTAAGCATTTTAATTTTAACCTTTTAAACCATGATAAAAAAATATATATATATAAATTAAATATTAATAAAAAATAAAACTGTCTTTGAGAGTAGCTCTGGCATAGTCGGAGGGAGGGTCCATGGGGACTGTCCCCCAACTAATTTTTTTTTTACCAAACCATCTTTTATAATTGCTCTCTTGCTCTCCCCCACCCCCAGCATCCTCCCCCATATAAAACCTGGCTATACCACTGAGGGTACACAAGTAATGAAACAGTAATTTTATGATTTACAATAATTGTTTTTCATTTATAACAAAAGAACATTTGTTACGTTTCAGCTTTACCTTCATGGAAGACAAGTAGAGGAGTTACGCGAGTATGTAGATGAAGAGTTTTTACCTGAGGAGTATGGTGGACTTGCACCAGCTTTCGATAATAGGGTGAGTCTTAAGATGAAAAATCTGAAATGATGATTTAGGTGCTCAAATGTTTTGAAATGTTTATTTGCCACAGCTCAATACACAATCAACCCACGTTTTCCTGGTATGTGCTATCATGTCTTGAAAAGTGTACATAAAACTGCTTGCTAAAACTTTTGAGAAGCGGGATGTAGCTCAAATGGTAGCGTATCCACCTGTGCAGCTGTCGGTCATTGGATCGATCCCTCTCAGTGGACCCATTTGCAATTTGGGCTGTTTTCAATTCCAACCAGTGGTCCACAACTGGTTTATCAAAAGCCATGGTGTATGCTGTCCTGTGTTTGGGACAGTGCATATAAAAGACCCCTTGCCCGTTTATTGGAAAAAGTAGCTTATGTGGTGGCAGCAGGTTTCCTCTAAATAAATATGTCAGAATGACCATATGATTGACATCCAATAGCCCATAATAAGAATAAAATCAGTGTGCTCTAGAGTTGTTGTTAAATAAAACAAACTTTATTTTGCTAAAACTTTTATAGGAGTAGGTTTCTTCTGTAGACCAAGACTTACATTTTAACCAATATGTTATGTTCTACTTTTTTGTGAGTCTACTTCTTGTTACCCTTCTATATTGTAGGAATGGGCTGAGATGCTGCTAAAATGTGAGAAGGAATTTAGAGAAGATCTAAAATATGGGATGGGGATGGTTGACAAGCAAGAGATGGGGGCTACAGACTCTTTTGGCGAAACCTCCATTGACTGAATATTAAATACTGTAAATTGTGAAATTGACCTGTAATGAAATTACTGACTTGTGATGTCACCAGCAATATATTATAGGAAAAAATTATTCCAGATAGGATGTAATTTGAGACAGTAAAGAATTGCAAGAGATTGACTGGAACTACCTCCCTCTCCATCTTTAAAAGAAGCTTGCATTGACAGTTAAGTGCTGTCACAAATCTGACTGAATCTCATGATCTGAGGAATCTCAATCCTATAAGAAAAGTTAAGGAGGAACTTGTAACCTTCCACATTTCCGAGGCAGCAATTTTTGAAGTGGGGCATACCAAAGATAAAAAAAATTCTAATATTGAAGGAGAGGGGTCAAAAGTTATGACAAAACATAAAAGGGGGAATAATAAAAATTGGTAGCTGGTGAGGGGATCCTCGTGGATCGACCCATTCTGTCAAAATATAATCCAAAGAGGATTTAGTAGGTTATACTGTGACAATAGCAGTACACTAAATTGGACATTTTTATACATGCATCTTTCCTGTTTAAAATCAATACAGTGTTAAGTATAATTAAAATGGATGTAATGAATTATTGTGTGTATGTACCAGGTAGTTGTCACAGTTTTTGTCATTAATTTCTTGTTTTAATTTCATGAATTACAGTAATCATTATAATTCAGATTAACCAAATTGCTCCAGTGGTAGTTTAATTGATGGTCAAGCCATTGACCGCGGTTCAAATCCCATTAGAAACAGGCTTACACTGAATGACCATGTGCCTTTCATTTTGATCTCTAGTCTGTTAAGTAGATCCTGTTGTTTGTCCATTCCAGATAGTGCCAAATTTCATTGTTAATCAATTATCTGTAACACATAGCAAACATGTGCCTTTCATTTTGATATCTAGTCTGTTAAGTAGATCCTTTTGTTTGTCCATTCCAGATAGACTAATGCATAGCAAACATGTGGCTTTCATTTTGATCTCTAGTCTGTTAAGTAGATCATTTGGTGTTTGTCCATTCCAGATAGACTAACGCATAGCAAACATGTGGCTTTCATTTTGATCTCTAGTCTGTTAAGTAGATCCTTTGGTGTTTGTCCATTCCAGATAGACTAACGCATAGCAAACAAGTGCGTCATTGTGAGCCAGGAGTGGGATGTAGCTCAAATGGCAGAGTGTCTGCCTGTGAAGCTGTCCATCGTCGGATTGACCTTCTTAGTGTAGCCATTTGCTGCTTGGGCTATTTTCCATTCCAACCAGTGGTCCACAACTGGTTAATCAAAGGTCATAGTATATGCTGTCCTGTCTGTGAGACGGTGCATATAAAAGACCCCTAGCTGCTTATCAGAAAGAGTAGCCTGTGTGGTGGCAGTATGGTCTTCTAAATAAATGCCAGAATGACGATATGATTGATGTCCAATAGCCGAAGAAAAGGTAAAAATCTATGTGCTCAAGAGACATTGTTAAATAAAACAAACTTTACATTACTTTTTTATTCATTCCAGATAGTGCCAAATTTCATTGTTAGTTACTAGTAGCTCTAATACACAGCAAACAGTCTGCATCATTGTGAGACATTACTAGACAAACTGGTCTGTATCTTGCTGTAACAGCCTGGTCTTTGTAAGATAATTCTCACTCTCTAGCAGATATTTATGTTTTTTACTGGGGGGTTGTTAAACAACCATTCATTCAAATAAGTATAAGATAGTTATTTCCAGTCATTCCATAGAAAATCAATCAGTGCTTCACACCTGATCCCCTCAGAGTCTCCTGATTTTCTTTTGTACATTAACTATAATATTTCTATTGAAACTTCAAAATTTTAACTTTATACATTGAATATCTTCAGTTATGGCCTCTTGAAGATAGATCCTGTGATGTTGGTGGTCAAAGATGGTTGTAAAAACAGGTGTGAACTTTTCCTAGAATTGATTGATTTTATATGGAATGACACTTTAGTATTAAACAAGTTGGAAAACATTCTTATTTCTGTTTATAAACGATTTTATCACCTAAATGTTGATTGATAAAAATTGTATTAAATGGGTGTTTTCACGTTGGGTTTGTTGTTAGTCCTTGGGCCTATAAAGTTATTATGAAAACTCCCATTTAATAAAATATATTCCAGAATCTGTGAATGAGAACAGCATGTGTATCACTTTGGTTGTAGCTCTTCAAGGCAGTATTGTCACTTTAATATTCATTTCAGGACTCATTTATTGTGGATATTTTCCATTCCAACCAGTGATCCACAACTGGTTCATCAAAGATTGTGGTATGTGCTGTCCTGTCTACACGACAGTGCATATAAAAGCCCTTGCTTCTTATTGGAAAGATAGCCTACATGGCGGCAGCAGGTTTCCTCTAAATAAATATGTCAGAATGACCATATGATTGACGTTCAATAGCCAATGATAACATAAAAATCAATGTGCTCTAGAGACTTCGTTAAATAAAACAAACTTTACTTTTACTTTACATTTATTGTGTAATTCAAACAGTATCAATTGAGATTCCCGCAACTTTACATCACATGAATCCAACAGGGCCATACCTAGCAGGGGGCATGGGGAGTAGTTGCACCCCCCTTCCAAAACAAATCCCTGTTCTGCCATATAGGCTACTCTTTCAGATTAGTGACAAAGAATCTTTTATATTCTTTCCTTCAGACAGAATAACATATATGTAGAGAAACATAATACAATTTCATAAATTTACTAATAAAAGCAGCACATGCGTGGAAAGTTGTGGAGGACAAACTAACTCACTTATTGTTCTTATTAATATACATAGTTTCTTTAAAATATATATATTTTAACTGTTAAACAAACCATGTGAAATTACATCAGGATATTTCCTATATTTTTCTGGTAGATATTTTCTCGCATTTAATAAAATAGGATCAGTACATTTAAATATATAATGGAATTCGTCACCAATTTCAGTAAGATTACATAAATTACAAATTCAGTTTTATCTAAGAATATTATACCATCTTACCGTAATAGGTAATTTCACATTGCAGGTCCTAAATTTACATACAAATTTTAAATTCTTTTTAGACAGCTTTACAAGATAATCTAATTTTAATTTATCTTTTATATTTACCTTATCTATAATTGATACCCTTATTTCATTTTTCCAGTTTTGTACAAATTGATCATGTAGGATTTGAGATACTTTCTTACGTTACCATTTCACATTAATAAAATTATGAGACATCCAAACATGACAGTCACATTCATCTAGAATATTTTTAACAAAAGCATTCCATGACGAATCAATAGATAATAAACAATACAATAAAGATGACATTTTATTTTCATTTGAGTAAACAAGATTTCCCCAGTGAGTGATAATTCAAATCTTTATATAAATAGAAAGTGGATATCTTCCAAGTTCACCATAAATCATGAAGATAGGAGTACATTTATTAACATTTAATAAATACTTGCAAAATTTAAAGTGAAGTCTTTCAATTAATTGTAAGTTAGAGGTGTTGGATTTACTTCAGAAACTTAAAAGTTTTGCTATTGCCAAAGATGATCGTTTTGGAGGGGGGGGGGGATGGGGGCAGGTTTAAGAATTGGAAACTATTGCACAGGATTCAATTGTCAAACAGCGGTATAACTGGCAGCAAACCACAGTGGATGAATTTGTTAAATCGGAGTAAATATAAACAGTTTAACATTCCTATTGTTATGGAGTGATTGTTAGTTTCATGTTTCTATTTTCATGAAAGTTTTGTACATAAATGAGTTAACACGTTTGTTGTCGTTTCATTTTTGTTTATAGCTAAAATGTTTTATGACACATCAGTGGTGGACAAATGGTAAATCAAAACACTATCACAGATAAAATCCAATAGTAAAATGATAAAAAATCTGTAAAGGAAACATCCATCCAAATAAGTCACAAATACGAAACTTTCAGTTCATCCGCTCTCTCTCTCTCTCTCTGTGGAGTCATTAAAAAAATAAAATAAACCAGTCACAATATAATATATTACTATTTTTATTTACAACACGCACCAACACTCCTCCAACCCGCCAACAATCCCTCTGTTCATTTCCCA
>JAULBS010097472.1:0-16543 GCA_032355785.1 Symmetromphalus regularis | reverse complement strand
AAAAACCCACATTCGCCCGCCCCCCCCCCCCCCCCCCACCCTTCCAGAAATCCTGCATCCGAGCATGCTTGCCGGGTTTGACTGATGTTTTATCATTATATTTTATATAGTTTACCATTTGTAAATCACTTCTATACAGGTATTTATAATTACGTTTTTAATTTAAACATAGCTTGAACCCTAATAGCCGATCTTGGAATTTTTTTTTCGGTTTTATTTTTGTGCTGGAGGGTTGTTAGACCAACTTTTATTACCATCATTCTTTTTTTTTTTCATCAGCACCCTCTAAGTTAAGATAAACTTTTAAACTCCATTATAAAAATAATATAAATATTACTTAATATAATTTATTAAACTTTGACAAAGGTTTTTATTTCTCGTATTTTAATCAACGTTTATAATATTAATCACATAAAAAAATTTCTGCAAAAAAATCTAGTGAGGCAGTTGCCTCATTGCCTCAATGGAAGCTACGCCACTGTTAATACTCTTTTGGAACCAGTGAAATCTTTAAGCAGAACTAGCAATAACTAGCTTGTCCTGAACCGGGGATGAAAATAGGTCAGACCTAAAAAGGAGGGTCGGGTAGTTATATTTATTTCCGTGCTTATATCCAGTTAAGGTTCAAGCACGCTGTCCTGGGCACACAACTCAGGTTCCTTTGCTGTCTGTCCAGGATAGAGGTTAGTGTTAGTTGGATACACGAAACCCACTGTTTTACGATAAACAGCAAGGGATCGTTTATATGCACTATCCCATAGACAGAATAGCATATACCACGGCCTTTGTTAAACCAGTGTGGACAACTGGTCAGTGTAAGTGCTATACACTTGCGGAGCACTCACTATGGGTTGGAGCCGATACTGAGATTAAAAATCCCATGCCTCGACTGAGACTTGATCTCAGTATCTACCAGCCTCGAGTCCTATAGCTTAACCAATGTACCACGGAGGCCGGTCCCCAGTGTCTTCACAAATCATATCATATATTCATTCAAATTTATCTCCATTGATTGTAATGTTTTGAGTATTTGTGATACATACATGTTTTTTTGCAAGTGGATAATACGTTGTTAATTTCGGTTCTTCTGAGTTTCTTAACGTTAGCAAGTTATGAAATCATGAAAAATATTTGTCATATGGTGTATTTCATTTGGCTGAAGACTGAATCGGCGATATAGGGCGAAACTAAATAAAGATACGAAATACATTTTATATGCTTTATCACACTACTAGCAACGAAAACCCTTCTATCCATGGGCGTAAATCGGGGGGGGGGGGCACGTCGCTCCCACCTTTCGGGCAGGGGGGACACCTATATAATTATATTTCGTCTCCCCTTGTTTCTACCAGCAATTTGTATTTGAAGTCAGGCAATTTAACATATTTTTTTGGGAAATAAAGAGTTTCTGTAAAGTGCATGCTTTGGACAGTGACTCTACATCAATGCCATAGACCTCTGCATCGATCTGGTAAGACCATGTTTAGATAATAGGTGGATGTCACTGACAGACGACTACGATAACCCTTCTATCAACAATTTGAACTTAAGTTAGACAGTTTAACACGTCTCAAAAACACAGTGTTTCTTTAGTGTGACCTTTACATCATTTAATGATATGGATGATGACACCAACATACGACATAGCTACTGCAATGTTATGAACAATAGCACCAGGCTTGTAAGACCGTTTTTAGATGATAGCCGATGTTGATGCACTAACAGACGACTACCTGGTAGAGGGCTGGTAGTAGTCGCTGCTGACCATGACAGATAAGTCTATATAGGACTGAGTGGCTTCCAGTAGTTTATCCAGTTGACATATCAGTTCTGCGAATGAGAGGCGATCTTGCGGCTTGGGGTGCCAGCAGCTCAGCATTATCTGGTATCTATAAAAACACCATAATTATGTATAATGAGTGGTGGGAAGTCATGGTAGCTTTAAGACTTGAATGTTTCGCATACTTGACGTGAATTAAGATTGTCATTAAGTCTTCCCTGTTGGCCATACAAAACAGTGTTCATAAATAGCATATTTTCTAAATAAATGTTATTTTCATAAATAACAACGGGAGTAACGTAAACGTTATCTTTTTATAAATAGCATCATCACTAAAGTAAATGTGATTTTTATAAATAGCATCATCAATAACGTAATTGTGATTTTTATAAACAGTATCTTAACTAACGTAAATGTGATTTTTATAAACAACATCTTCACTAACGTAATTGTGTTTTTTTATAAACAGCATCTTCACTAACATAAATGTGATTTTTATAAATAGCATCTTTACTAACGTAAATGTGATTTTTTATAAATGGCATCTTCACTAACGTAATTGTGATTTTTATAAATGGCATCTTCACTAACGTAATTGTGATTTTTATAAATGGCATCATCACTAACGTAAATGTGATTTTTATAAATAGCATCTTCACTAACGTAAATGTGATTTTTATAAATAGCATCTTCACCAACGTAAATGTGATTTTTATAAATAACATCTTCACTAACGTAAATGTGATTTTTTTATCAATAGCATTTTCACTAGCATAAATGTGATTTTTATAAATAGCAACTTGACTAAATAAGACGCTTGTTTTATAGATAGCATCTCGAGTAATATTAACGTGATTTTTATTAATAGCATCTGAGTAATATGAAAGTGATTTCTATAAATAGTATCTGAGTAATATTAACGTAATTTTCATAAATAACATCTCGAGTAATATGAGTGTGATTTTTATAAATAGCATCTGAGTAATATGAACGTGATTTTTATAAATAGCATCTGAGTAATATGAACGTAATTTTCATAAATAGTATCTGAGTAATATGAGCGTGAGTTTTATAAGTAGCATCTGAGTAATATGAACGTGATTTTTATTAATACCATCTGAGTAATATGAACGTGATTTTTATTAATAGCATTTGAGTAATATGAAAGTGATTTTTATAAATAGCATCTGAGTAATATGAACGTGATTTTTATAAATAGCATCTCCTGTAATATGAAACTGATTTTTATAAATAGCATCTGAGTAATATGAACGTAATTTTCATAAATAGCATCTGAGTAATATGAACGTAATTTTCATAAATAGCATCTGAGTAATATGAACGTAATTTTTATAAATAGCATCTCGAGTAATATGAACGTGATTTTCATTAACAGTATCTGAGTAATATGAAAGTGATTTTTATAAATAGCATCTGAGTAATATGAAAGTGATTTTTATAAATAGCATCTGAGTAATATGAACGTGATTTTTTTTATAAATAGCATCTTGAGTAATATGAGCGTGATTTTCATTAATAGCACCTGAGTAATATGAAAGTAATTTTTATAAATAGCATCTGAGTAATATGAACGTAATTTTCATAAATAGCGTCTTCACTAATATGAACGTGATTTTAATAAATAGCAACCTTACGAACAGAAACGCCGAATTTATCAATAGCATTTTGACTAACAGAAACGTAATTTTCACAAATAGCAACTTCACTAATAAAAACGTTATTTTCATAAATATAACCTTGACTAACATAAACGTGATTTTCATAAATAATTTCTTGACTAATACAAACATGATTTTCATAAATAAAATTTCAATTGGGATAAATAATTTGATGTCATAATGATCACAATCAAAATGAAAACGAAAAAACAACCAACAATCATAATAGCAAAAATAAAAGATGGTAGATCATGTGACAAAAACTATATTCCTAACAAGCATTTTTACACGATCACGAAAACACAAGCTATTGTGGAATAGTTTAGTATATAAAATATTTTCGTATTTTTAGCAATATATAGAGGCTATTTTTTTTTAAACCACACTACGGATCGGGAAAAGAAACGAAACGCAATCAAGTAATGAAGGAAAACATACATTTCACTGGAACAGTTGTCAGGTTTCTCCATGCGGTAGCCGTCCTTGAGTAGATGAAACAAATCTTGATTGTCGATGCCGGGATATGGACAGCCACCGAGAGTGACTATCTCCCAGATCACGATTCCGAATGACCACCTGTAAAACGTTAATATTATTTCTCAAAAGTAAAGTAAAGTTTGTTTTATTTAACGACGCCTCTTGAGCACATTGATTTTTATCTTATCATCAGCTATTGGATGTCATACATATGGTCATTCTGTCATAAGTCTTTAGAGGAAACCTGCTTCCGCCACATATGCTACTCCTTCCGATAAGCAACAAGGGATCTTTTATATGCATCGTCCCACAGACAGAACAGCAGATACCACGGCCTTTGATAAACCAGTTGTGGACCACTGGTTGAAACGGAAAATATCCCAAACCGCAAATGGGTCCATTGAGAAGGATCGATCCGACGACCGACCGGTTCACAGGCAGACACGCTACCGTTTGAGCTAGATCGAGCTCCCATTGTACACCGTATAAAACACGTGTGTATGAAGATATTTTTTTAATAATCAGAAATAGTCGATATAATTCACTCGTCTGAAAAGATCTTAATAACCGTTGGCTAAATGCTGAATGCCATTAAACAACAGGGCTTGCGGAGTGCAGTTGAAAGTGGTGGGGTGGGGTGGGTGGGGCGAATCTTGACAACTAGTTGACTAGAGTCCCCGTCATACACCGAAAACTCCGGATTTCGGCCACTTTATTTTGTCACCGAGCCTGTAAAGTTTTATTCAGTAAAAAAACAAATAATAATAATAAAATGTAGCGATATTTTATTAGTTGTCACCTAAAAAAGGGGGTGGGTGGTGGCTACGGCTCCGCGGCCCATGAACAAATACCTTTATACATATAAAACCTAAAATTTATTGTCTACGAATATAAGCCTTTACCTAAACAATCACAAACCAAGAAAAGAAATTACAAACGCCGCGTTTTCTACCTCCATATTTTTAAACATCTCTTTCTAAATATATATATTATATATACAAAAATATGCTTTTTTGTTTAATAATACCCCTGCATATTGTTTATTCAGCAGCTATTAGGTGTCAAACATACACAATGTTTGCTACTCTCAGTTTCAAAAGAAACCCTGCTAGCGACAGTAAAACTACCATACGTTTTGTGAATAGCAGCAAGGGATCTTGTATATTATGCGCTTTCACACAGACAGGAAGATGTCAAATACTCTTTACAAAGAGAAAATCTTGAGTTATGTCACAAGTTGCCGACTGACCTATGTGCTTGAACATCTGGTAAATGGTTTGGAGAGTCAGTGGAGGCAAAGCATCACAGTCTGGTGGTCCAAGGGCTCAGCCCCCTCACTTTTTTCACCAATTATTATTTCGAGGCTCGCGGTTTCGCACAACACATTTTATACACCCATAAAAATGAGCTCCACCCCCAACTTTGAAAAACCGTCCTTCGTGACTGGTCTAGGGGGTTCATATCCCCATTCCCCACAGTTTATTTTTTCCCTTTATAATTAGATCTTAATTTACTTTGTACCCTCCCTTAAATTACAAAACTTTTTAAAATATTTTCACCCCTCTTTTACAATTTCTGGATCTGCTCCTGACGCCCCAATCAAAGGATGGCATCGTTACGCGTGTGTTGTCGTGCTCAAAGCCTACCACCTACTGGTCGAGAGGTTTCACAGGAAATGCTTCAGGCCACGAGAACATTCACGTCTGCTACTCCCTCTCTTTTTGTTCACTTCTGCTCGGTCTGTAACATGGAGTGCAGCGCTATGCACACGGTGCACGGAGGTACGTTCAAGAAACTTGCTCTACGCACTGCTGGCTAAGAGATGCTGATTTACAACGGGAAGAGTTGTGGTTAACTGCCGTGAAAAACGATTTAAGTAAGAAGTTGTGCTTAAAGAGATTTTTTTTGAAGGATGGTGAAGTATAGAGTGTGCAAAAGATTTATTAGTTCTTAGGAACGTTTCAACATAATTATACAGTTTACCAAACAAATTTTACCAGTTTTTTTTTTGTTTGAGTGCTAAAATTGTTAACATAATGAGACAGTAAATGCATTTTAACAAAACGTATTCTTGTAATTGGATTATAAATTTAGTTAACAAAAGAAGGTGCTCGGAAAATTGGATTTTATTGAATAGATGAAGGTTGAAGATTTACTGTGGAGCTCTTGAGGACATAATTTTTTTTTATTATCACAGATGAGATCGTAGAAATGTTCTGTAACGTTTAATAACTACAGCGGTGTGTTTAACGTTAGTTTTATTTTCATGACAGTTTTATTACGGTGAAATATCATGGTTAGCACGTGGAGGACCACCTTGACCCGGAACTAAGTAGAGGTAATTAAACAGGTGTGGATTCTTTGAATGAAGCAAGAAAAAAATCACCGTGGAGATACACTCTGCCCCATGACAACGAGAGATCTAGCGTTTGGCGATTGATCTTTTCACAGGAGGATTACACAACCTTTAAAGATTTACAACCGTTATTAAAATTATGCTCTTAACCGAACACATACTGAATGATCCTCGCACCTGCGTTTACGTTGTAGCACCGAAACAGACGGAGGGATCCAGTCAATGGATTTGCACACGGTCCAGTTTTTTTGAGGTCTCGCATCCCAGTTTTAATGAACTGTTTGATGTATGGTGTATATTATGATAGCATGTGATACGACGTGTTGAATTAACCTTGCAGGAAATCCACTCTTACGCCAAGCTGTGTTATCGGGGACTTATCGAATACCGCTGAGAATTGTCTGACATCTCCAAAAAGTAATGGTATATTCAAAATAGATACATATATACATATTTTTAAGGGGAGCGTTGAAATCTTTGGAATGGTTATGCTGTTTTCAAAATAGATACACATATTTTTTTTAATGTCGATGACCTCGAAGTATTTATAAACATTTTGCAATGAAGTATTTACATATTTCTTTCTAAATATACGCCAAGCCGTTGCAATGCTCAAACAAATTGCTCAAAGGTTCATTTTGTTTTTGATCCTGCTGGCGGGGTCAGAGGGCCAAACTTCAACTTTTTCGACTTCACCAACAGCAAACGCTCTTGTGGATGAGGACAAGAAATTTGAAAATAATGTACTCAGCGCAATTCTGCGAATAGTTGACCACAAGTTCGATACGTTGAGCGGTAGACTGACGGCCATGGAGCGTGCCGTCAACGGACTACAGTTCTACAACATACGACAGTTTCGCAGTGTAGCCACCAAGATTCAGAACACTAACGGGATATTAGAAAGAGTTAGCACCCAGGTAAGTCATTCATTATTATTTTAACCAGGGGTGGAAAAATACCATTGCCCGACTCCCGTGTACAATAATAGTACACGGTCGGACAACAAATATAGTTAACGTAACTTGCCTGTAGCCAAGTAACATCTTTTTGTGTGTATGGTTTTTTTTACTTTTCTTTCTTCATTTTTTAGTATTTCCCTTACGCTAGGAAAAATGCTATGGATCACACGTATTTATGTCTTAAAATTAGTTTAACTAGTAAATGAATTAACTCCTACCCAACAAAATAACGAACGATCGATAACATTTTAATTAGTACTTGTATGCAAATATCAGTAGTGTTAGAGTTGTCGCCCTTATGATGTTATTTTTTGTCATGGACCAGAAACCATGGTTAGCTTAAGAATGCTTTTACAACTAAGCCCTGGAGTTTAGCACTGATTACAAAAATAGGGGCCTGCATTTCCCATCGGGGCTGGGCCTACTGCCATCTTTGCACGGGCCTGCATTATTCTATTTTATATGTAAAACATGTTAAGCTACAATTTTATAATTTAAAGGTCGTGGGTACGCTTGAAACTTTTTTCGAGAAAATTTTTACATTCCCGACTTTACCGGTATGTCGTAACCTCCTAGTAACTTCTCAGAACTAATTTCGAACCCTGTTTTAAATAATAATATTAATTTGAAATTTTCACTGTTACGGCATGTTTCAATAACACTTTTACAAAAATAAGAAAACAAACACAAAAGACAAAAATAGAAACAGAAACAACAAGAATGCAACAAAAACCAAAAATACGCCATAGCAATAATATACTGAACAGTAAAAGAAACGCAAATGTTTGTTCAGATCCAATTTAATCAAATTAGACGAGAAATGCATTCATGATAAACGTTAAATGATAAAACTTTTTACACTTCTCTGCACATGCCTCCAGTAAGCAAAACAGCAAACGCCAAAATATTGTTAACTTTTATTCAATCAAACATTGCAAATTAAATTTTCTTTTCTTTTGCTGTTCAGTATAGAATTATACCTTTAGAAACATAATCACCTCATCTGACTATGCAGATTTAATATAAACAATACCTTGTGGCGAAATACGCCGGTAGTTTTAACACAGAAAGAAATGTTACGTTACGTATCATCTCGTGTTTTGTTTTTTAATCCAGTATGTTGTGTTTTTTAATCCAGTATGTTGTGTTTTAGACATCTTACGAGACACGTTATTCAAAATGGATCAAATTTCCGGTTGTAGTTTAACCGAATTCCGTCCGTTATGCAGCCTGATTGCATGAACACGCTCTGTAATGTCTACAACTTTTTATGTTGTTTCATTTTCTCAAACGTTTATTTTGACATTTTATATGTTTCCTTTAAAATTAAAAAAAAAAAATTAAAAAATAGTTCGGCGTTAGATATAGTTTGGTGTATGTTTATTTTGGTTCTGCACTGATTCTCGCTGTCAATAACCGAGCGAACAAGGCTCGTCAAGAGTGCTGTAACAAACATGCGATGACGGGGATTCTAAAACTTTATTATAATTTGTTCTTTGAGAGCTAAGATGTGGTAGGGCGGTTCCATAATTTTAGAGTGGTAACTAAAAAGGACATATATTGTACATAGTATTTTTCCCTGAGAATCCCAGTATACAGGTGTAACTAAAAGGCATAGTCCCACGGAATGTAAGAAGCTGTGTGCTCTAGATATTGATTACGAATGAAACTTACATGCATTTGTTATATGAGATTTCGTTTTCATATCACGCAAGACATTTTAATTGAACCATGTAATAGGGAATTCCATGTCGCATCGATCGATTTATTTCACGTTTAAAAATGTCAAATTTCAAGATCGGAACTCCTCGTGGGTCAAAATAAATTGGTACGAAATGTTTTTGCAGCTTCAAAAATATTCAGACGTTTTAAAATAACGGCTAACGGAGGAATACCCGTCATGTGACTCGAAATATATACGTCACACCTTCAACCGTAATAAAAACCGTAATTATTTTTCGATTTATTTATCCGTGAGCATAATTCATTATTGTTTTTAAAATATTGATAATAAGAGAGATGCGGTGGTTATGTAAGTAGTTGAATGAAGTATTTCAATGGATAAAATCAAATGTTTATAGTTAAAATTAATTATTTGTTTAGAAATTAATTAGGTCAAGGGTCCTTGAGAGTGTGCGTTTAAACTACTTTAAAATTTTGCGGATATTACTTGAGTGCACTAACGAAGCTCGAGAACGTATGTACACCCCAACTAACCACCTGGATATCTGTGTGTGTGTATGTATATATATATATATATATATATATACACACAACACACGCCCATATATATATATATATATATATTTAAAATTAATATCATATATTTTTTTTAAATTAAAAAAAATAAAATTCTTTGTTTTCTTATCAAGTTTTTTTCTGTGTGTAAGTCTTTAATACAACGATTTATCAGCTCATAACATTGTCAAGAGAGTATACGTTAATGTAAGAGCGAAGATGAGATTTATATCTTGAAAGGCCGAGTAGCAATTTCCTGGTACTTTAGTTCACACTGTGAATGAACTACTTAAGTGATCAGCATTTGGTTCTTGTAACCCCCCTGGCAAGGCGCCCTCCTCTTAAGACTATGGGGAAGGGGGGTGGTGTGCACGAACACATACGAATGTGAGCATGTCTTAATAACGTAAGAGGAAGGAAGGCTTTTGGCTTTCGTACAGTAGTGACAATCAAACCCATACATTTTACATTTATTTATAAGAACCACCTGTTTCTAAAGGACGTCTCAAATATGGCGCCAAGTAATAAACTTGTATTGCAATCTTTATATACAGACCACCTGTTGATAAATAACATTTTAGTACATAGGTTAGTTGACTTGAGTAATCTCAATAAACGTTTGACTTAAAATATTATTTATGAACCTCAGTGGTCCAATGGTAAGACAAAGGTAAGACAATGGTAAGACACTGGACTCTCGAACAGAAGACACTGGTTCAAAACCCGATGGAGGCTGGCTCACACTGGCTAAATGTCAAAACTTCCACATATATTTGATCAATAGCCGATGATTAAAAATTAATTTTCCTATTGTGGTGCCGAAATAAAAATGTGACTAATGCCTCGTTTTACTAATAAAAACCATAAACGCAGTAACAATTAAAAACCTGATGTTTTGCTGTCAATAGATCTTGGCAGCTTTTAAATTATATATTTTAAAATATCATTGTCATTGGACATAATTATGATGTTCATAGAAGTATCCAGGAGGGCGGTCTGGAGGATATGAACCCCTTCATCTGTCCACCAGCTTGCATTTCTTCCCAGTATAATTTGTCATAATACTTTTAGAACCATCCTCCCACTTTAAAAATCTTGTAAATATCATTGGACCCCTTCAAATTCCTGAATCCATTTCTCAATATTTGTACATAAATAAGTTTTAATTTTAGATTGTTGTAGCTAGCAGTGGCCAGTATTAGGGACAAAAAGTAATATTAACATTCACCCAAATATCAGTTTTGTCCTTAATTAATTTTCATTCCATTCTTGTTATTTCAGACAGGACATCTGGGGACTGACACCAGGGCCTTAAAGCTGGCTGTGAGTATTCTTGGCCGGGACTTCTCTTCCATGCAAGAATCCAACAAACGAATGTTTTCCGAACTGGAACAGAACATTCTTCATATCAACACTAACATAGAGGAAAAGGCTCAGGAGCTTAAACAATCCATAGAGGAGATAGACTCTCAACTCAGTGGCAGTGCTAGTGATGTTGAGAGTCTCCTAGAGAAAGCAATGACGAAGAAAGCACCCAATTCTTCTTCTGCAACGAACTGCACAGAAGAGCTGTCGTCTTTTGAGGAAAGAATGAACGATAAATTCAGTGAGTTGGCGGACCAGACCCAGATCATCCTGGAGAGTCTTTCCAATGTATCTCTGAGTCAGGAGATCATAGCACGGACGCGTTCTAAACAAGAACATAAATCTTCTTTCATAGACAACGAGATGTTGTATCATGCCATAGCAAACATGACCTCTAATGTCGTCCAGTCCGTCAGCTTCTTTAGACACACTGACAGCATGCTGGAGAGGATTATAGAGAACACGGACAACGTGGCTTTTGAGCAACAGAAGCTCAGGACAGAGATTGTTGAAATCTTTTCAGAGACTAGTGAATCTTCTCTTTCACATAGTTCAGAAAAACGGGTTACGGATTCGTTCTCAGAAGGATTTGATGTTCATGTTCAGGAAGGTGGTACGGAGTATGTAGCTTCTCATCGTAACGGCAGGACACCGCGTCCTGTTGGAAATGGATTTGTTCATAGTGCAGGAAGAGAGTGCAATGTTTCTGAAAGTGTGCTTCTAGGAATTGCGCGTTTTTCAAAGAATGGATCTCAGTTGTTGGAGCTACTGACAGAGCTTGCTCAGATGAGCTCTGTATCAATGGCGGCTTCCATAGACGATCTTCGAAATGAAGTTTCCAGAATTGGAGAATTACTAAACGATGGACAGACGTCTGCTTTTACTGGACCACTGGGTGATGAACTATCATTGCTGAAAATAGCAAATACTACAACAGCAACGTTCCATTTGACTGAAGCGGTCGCTTCTAATACTGGTTGGATTCCGTATATATTTCATAATGTTCAGTTTGTTGAGACTCAGTTAAATAAATCGATTGAAGTAGGAAATTTAATGTTGAACGAAATGCGACATTTTCGTAATTCTTTGCCTCAGGCGTTCGGCAATACGGGCAATGTTAATAGTCAGGATAGCGCCTTTAATCAGGTGCCAAGGACTTCTATTCATTCGCGGAAAAAGAAACAGTATATGCATGAGATGAGTAACAAGGAGATACTGCAGTTTATCTACGAGACGAACTCCAGGTTGAAGCGAATAATGCCAGCTTTAACGCGCTTAGTCGCAGAACCAGGTATGAATGTTTTCCAGAAATTATTTTTGTCGAATGTATTTATTTATTTTATATTATTATTATTATTTTTATTATTATGTTTTTGAACCGCTGTCATCAGCTTGAAAGTCACTTAGAGGAAATTATATATGTAAAAGGTTAACACAAAGTTGGTTAATCAGCGTCTATGATGTGTCATGTGAAATGTGTGTTTGTGTGTGTGTGTATGTGTGTGTGTTTGTGTGTGTGTGCGTTTGTGTGTGTTCGTGTGTGTGTGTGTGTATGTGTGTGTTCGTGTGTGTGTGTGTGTGTGTGTGTGTGTGTGTGTGTGTGTGTGTGTGTGTGTGTGTAAGCACTGGGATCAAATCTCAGTCGAGGCATGATATTTTAATCTGGATACCGGCTCCAACCCGGAGTGAGTGCTCCGTAAAGGCTCTATTGGAAGGTGTAAGCCAGTACACCGAGCAGTGGTCCACAACTGGTTTATCAAAGGCTGTGGTTTGTGTTGTCCTGTCTGTGGGAAAGCACATATAAAAGAACCCTTGCTACTAATTGGAAAGAGTAGCCTATATGGATTCCACTAAAGACAATGAGTTACAGAATACCATATGTCAGACACCTAATTATTAGATATGGCTGCTTTAAGAAGTCTGCTTAGTTCACACGAAATTGTGGAATAGCGGCCAGTAAAGTAAGTGAATAGTAATTTCAAACATTTTGCTTGAGAGGAGATATTGGGGTAAAGTATTAAAATGATTTCCCCCCAATAGCCAACCTGGCTCACGTCTTGGGAGAAACTGGTTTTCCGTGATTTTTCTAACCCTGTAAATAGCCGCTGAATAAACAATGTGCTGGAGTGTTATTAAACAAACAATCCTTTCCTTTCCATGTGTATATGTATACTCAAAAAACAACAAGTAATTAGTTGTAATTTACTTCTTGACCCGTGTTATAACATTTTGTTTAAAGTGTTGTTAGGTGTAGGTCTATTTTAAAAACCTTACTCATCATGAGTTATTCCGGTTATCTCACTCCGCGTGTGTTTTTCCTTTCCTAAACAACAACATTCACATGTTGAGAGATGTTCCAAATGGTTAGCATTATTTCTTTTCGGTGCAGTGGCCTTTCGTGTTTAACAAACCACAGGTAATATTTGTGTTATTAATAAAGGAAAACCACACGCATTCCACCACATTTAGCAGGATATAGCTCATGCGGCAGCGTGTCCGCCTGTGAACCGGTCGATCGTCGGATCGATCCTTCCCAGTAGAGCTACTGCAGTTTGGGCTATTTTCCTTTCCAACCATTGGTCCACAACTGGTTCATCAAGGGCCGTGGTATGTGCTGTCCTGTCTGCAGAACAGTGTATATAAAAAAAGATCTTGCTGCTTATCGGAAAGAGTAGCCTATATCAGAATGACCATATGATTGACGTCCAATAGACGATGATAAAAAAAAAATGTGCTCTAGAGGCGTCGTTAAAAGGTATAATGAAGGGCTGGTGTGGAAAGTTCAATACTTAGGGATTAGGGATTAAGTACAAAAGGAAACTGTAGATAAGAATTCATTTCTCTTCAATGATTTTGAAAGTCGTGCACACATACATCTTGGCCCAGGCACGTCCCCTCCCACCTGATGCCGGTGTCTTAAGAGGAGAGCACCTAACCAAGGGGAGTTCTAGATGACAGGACTTCACATCTTTTTTTATAAACCAAATATGGGCATTATTTACAGTGGTGGATCTAGGGCCCCAGACTCGCCACCTAGGAATCCTAGGAATCGGCATCATTATTATGTTTCAATCATCACCAATAGGTTTGCAGGATCCGCCACTAATTCATTCATAATCACTGTATTTTCCAGTTCAGAAATGAGATCTTTCTTTATGACAGGTTAATCGGTAGGGCAGTAAACTATGATCTTTTATCGTTAATTTTATCATAATGATTTTTAAGTATTAGCAGCTGATTTTACAACTGATGTATTTTCACTCGGCCTTGTGTTAAGATACGGTGTTGATCATCTTACTATTTAAATCGCTTAGATTCCACCGGAAACTCCATTTTTTACATGAAAGTATTTGTATTTAAGTGGCATTTAAAGTGGCATTTATATTTTCTAAGCAGCCGATTTCAGCTGTATGCGTCTATTCGTGTAGCTGGCAGACATTTATTTTGCAGTAGATGGCAACTTCATTTGAGGCAGTCAATCATTGGTGTGCTATCCAGGTGCGGATGCAGGATTTCTTAAAGGGGGGTCCAAATTATGATTTGTGAAAGGGGAGTCCAAATGTGGATTTCTGAAAGGGGGGTCCAAATGTGGTGAGTGAATAGAACAGGGAAATGTTTGTTTAATGTTCACCTCTTTCCAGTCGGAAAAGAGTAAAACAAAAAAAGTCCGAGTAAAGGGGACTTTTGGATCACCTGGACCCCCAGGATCCGCTACTGGTGTGCTATCCCTCCCAACAGTCTCCCTCGTCAAGACATAAACAAGCTGTAAACGTTCTGCAAGTTCACCATGCGTGTCTGCGTAATGTTTTCCAACTGCTGCCCAACTGTGGTTTGCAATACAGAACTTGAGGCCATTCACATGCCACGTTCACGTTGAGGAACAGTAATAGTCGTTTTATTTCTAAAAAGCCAGTGGCGGATCCAAAAATCCATTTAGGTGAGTCCCAATAAATAATAATAAAGTTTTAAAATATTATTTAAATTGCAAGGGAGACCAGGCCATTGGGGCCACCGTGATCCGCCACTGAAGGCGTCTACTGTGTACTAATTATAACAGCACAAGGTTGTCACTTTCTTTCCGGGAGTGTGGAAGAAAAAACTGGTGTTTTAGAGAACATCAACCCATCTGCTTTTTAAAATAATTGGTAGGAGTATTTTGGAAGTATTTTTTTTTTAATTCAAGTGGTCTTTCTGAAACACTGGCTTTGGCGGATCCAGGGGTATTTTAAAGGGGGTCCAAACGTGGATTTCTGAAAAGGGGCGTCCAAATGTGATGAGTGAATAGGATTAAGGGAAAATGGTTAATTTTCATGTCCTTCCACTCGGAAACGGGTGAAAAAATAAAATACGAGAAAAGTAGTCCAGACCCCATGGATCCGCTACTGGTAACTCTGAGATCCGGACCACCAATTTTAATTACTTTGGTCTTAACTAACTTTGCCTGCACCCAGGTCCAGATTTAGACCATGGGGGTCCCGTGCACTTTAGGCTCGGGGACCCTTCAACATAGAAATAATTACATTACAAATAAAAGAATGAACTAAAATTAATGAATAGAACACATTTTATAATGATTTAAAACAAACTTATAAAGGAATTCCTCAGTCTGGTGGGCCCCTCTGGCAAGGGAGTACGGGGCAATTGTACCCTTATAAATCCCGCCCTGTCCCCAACCCTCCAATATTAAACATCTTTAATCTTTGGATCCCCCTTCCAAAATGTTTTCATACGCCCATGGCTAGCGTCCGACACATGCAAAAATGCTTAATGTGGTTAATTAAAAAAGAAAACACCTTTGATTAATTGGTTGATACAATGATAAAGCAGATTTTGTACATATCCCATATAACCTTTTCTAAGTTGTTAAATTAAAGAACGTTTCATGACGGGTTCATGCATATAAATAAGCCACAATGAGCATGCTACACAACTTCAGGTTAGAACAGTGGGGGCGAGGAGGTTTCAGATGGGCAAGTTGGCATAGACCTATACTTTTGGGAGGGTCTTCTCCCCTTGGCATTTAGTTCTGATTACAAAAATACGTACTTAGTGAGGTATTTGAAGTGGGTGCCTGCATTTCCCACTTTTCCTGACTCTATTACCAGCTTTGCATGGGCCTTCCCTACTTGTATGAACAAACATTTAGAATGTATATCGACTTTGCACGAAAATACAAACCGGAAAGTTAATAATTCAGCAAGACAGGCACCATCCGAGTGTAGATGCCTTTAAATGCTGGGGTGGGTTTGCTCAAACTGTTTCTGTCTCTGCTCATTATTTGTGTGAACCGGAAAAAATGCTTTTAAACAGAATTAGCAGACAAGCTAAGGATACATGTTACATATATTTAGTATCTGTTTACTAGCAGCAAATTACGCACAGTTGTTTCTGGCTGTCATTGATAAAGCTAACGGGAAAACGGGCTCAACCGTATATTGATAAAACACACGGCTAAGAGTCGAAAAAACTGCATGCTGAATTGCATTTCTTTAGAACGTATTTGAAAACCAAATGTTACCACCGGTTCTAGTCTACATCGCAATCCATGAGTACAGGCAGGTGTTTCTTGTCGCAATCCGTGAGTACAGGCAGGTGTTTCTTGTCGCAATCCATGAGTACAGGCAGGTGTTTCTTGTCGCAATCCATGAGTACAGGCAGGTGTTTCTTGTCGCAATCCATGAGTACAGGC
>JAULBS010097461.1:0-16545 GCA_032355785.1 Symmetromphalus regularis | reverse complement strand
CAAGTTGATTTACTAAACAGGTAAGAATTCAGTCTACTGATTTGAAAGAAACAGTGGCAAGTTGATTTACTAAACAGATAAGAATTCAGTTGACTGATGGCAAGAAACATAGACAAGTTGATTTACTAAACAGGTAAGAATTCAGTCTACTGATTTGAAAGAAACAGTGGCAAGTTGATTTACTAAACAGATAAGAATTCAGTTGACTGATGGCAAGAAACATAGACAAGTTGATTTACTAAACAGGTAAGAATTCAGTCTACTGATTTGAAAGAAACAGTGGCAAGTTGATTTACTAAACAGGTAAGAATTCAGTCTACTGATTTGAAAGAAACAGTGGCAAGTTGATTTACTAAACAAATAAGAATTCAGTTGACTGATGGCAAGAAACAGTGGCAAGTTGATTTACTGAACAGGTAAGAATTCAGTCTACTGATGGAAAGAAACAGTGGCAAGTTGATTTACTAAACAGATAAGAATTCAGTCTACTGATGGCAAGAAACAGTGGCAAGTTGATTTACTGAACAGGTAAGAATTCAGTCTAGTGATGGCAGGAAACAGTGGCAAGTTGATTTACTAAACAGGTAAGAATTCTGTCTAGTGATTGCAAGAAACAATGGCAAGTTGATTTACTATACCGGTAAGAATTCAGTCTACTGATGGCAAGAAACAATGGCAAGTTGATTTACTAAACAGGTAAGAATTTCAGTCTACTGATGGCAAGAAACAATGGCAAGTTGATTTACTAAACAGATAAGAATTCAGTCTAGTGATGGCAAGAAACAGTGGCAAGTTGATTTACTAAACAGGTAAGAATTCAGTCTACAGTTTGCAAGAAACAGTTGCAAGTTGATTTACTAAACAGATAAGAATTCAGTCTAGTGATTGCAAGAAACAATGGCAAGTTGATTTACTAAACCGGTAAGAATTCAGTCTACTGATGGCAAGAAACAATGGCAAGTTGATTTACTAAACCGGTAAGAATTTCAGTCTACTGATGGCAAGAAACAATGGCAAGTTGATTTACTAAACCGGTAAGAATTCAGTCTAGTGATTGCAAGAAACAGTGGCAAGTTGATTTACTAAACAGGTAAGATTTCAGTCTAGTGATTGCAAGAAACAGCGGCAAGTTGATTTACTGAACAGGTAAGAATTCAGTCGAGTGATGGCAAGAAACAGTGGCAAGTAGATTTACTAAACAGGTAAGAATTCAGTCTACTGATGGCAAGAAACTGGCAAGTTGATTTACTGAACAGGTAAGAATTCAGTCTACTGATGGCAAGAAACAGTGGCAAGTAGATTTACTGAACAGGTAAGAATTCATTCGACTGATGGCAAGAAACAGTGGCAAGTAGATTTACTAAACAGATAAGAATTAATTCTACTGATGGCAAGAAACAATGGCAAGTTGATTTACTAAACAGATAAGAATTCAATCTAGTGATTGCAAGAAACAATGGCAAGTTGATTTACTAAACAGATAAGAATTCAGTCTAGTGATTGCAAGAAACAATGGCAAATTGATTTACTAAACAGATAAGAATTCAGTCTAGTGATTGCAAGAAACAGTGGCAAGTTGATTTACTGAACAGGTAAGAATTCAGTCTAGTGATGGCAAAAAACAGTGGCAAGTTGATGTTCTAAACAGGGACGAATTCAGTCTACTGGAGCCAAACTCCAATGGTAAGTTGAGTTGATAGTTTCACAACAGAAATCATTATCATAATTTATCAGGCCTGAGGAATTGGTGAAAAATCCTTCTGGGTGAATCAAAATCGTCAGTCGACTCACAATTTTTTAGTTCTGTGGCGTTGACTTCTGAATTCATAAAACGTTTCATTTACCATGCAGTGTCATTTGATATTTAATGCAAAGTTGTCGCCATTTTAACTTTGCTAACATCCTGAAAACGAGGCCAAGTTTGGAAAACCCCGCTTTCTCTATGTCTTATTTATAGCATATTCTCCGGCACCAGATATTCGCGTTTTCTCTTTGCGCATGTCGACTGCTAAATAAAAATGTGGAAATATCTTGAACATTTTTCAAAGCCACCAGAAAAAAAAGAGGAGAAAACTAGTGATGAAATTAAAGAAAAGAATAAAGAGTATGAGAAGGAAGCTTGCAACCGTTCTTGACAAGAAAAATTATAAAAAAGGATGAGAGAGGTGAACACAGGAAATGGATAATTTATGACAAAATGTGAAATATTATGTTTTGCACTTTTTGTAAAACATATGCTCCACCTAACCAGAGCAAGGGCTTGATGTTTGTTGTGGGAACTGATAAAGTAAAATATCGGGCTAGTGGATGTAATAAATTTTATTTTATTTATATTTTTTATTATTAATATTCTAGCGACAGTGTAACGTATTGGAACATGATCAACAGAGACCATGATCTGCTTCTTGTCGGGGTGTCACCAGGATCAAAGGTTACCGTAGTTATTGTAGAACACGACGGAACCAAGAAAAGTGAATTTTCGGTGCTGGCATTATGGAGCAGTGAAAAATCGAGGTAATTTTAATTTATCAGTATCAAATATCAAAATAGATTAATGTGATGTAACTTGACCTTGAAACCCAATAGACAATTTTAACTTTTTTGCTTGGGGTTTGTTAAATAAATAAATAAACAATTCCGTTTAATGTTGATGCTAATTTTTGTTTAAGAAGAGAGAATGTCATTTGTAATGTTAAGTAACCTACAGAAATGGGAAGATAAAATATATTTAGTTTTTTGTTTGTTTTGTAACGACGCCTCTAGAGCACATTGATTTTAATCTTATCAGGACAGCAAATACCACGACCTTTGATGAACCAGTTGTGGACCAATGGTTGAAACAGAAAATAGCCAAAACTGCAAATGTTGTTTGTTTTTTAATGACACCACTAGAGCACTTTGATTTATTAATTACCGGCTATTGGATGTCAAGTATTTGGATGTCAAGTATTTGGATGTCAAGTATTTGAATGTCAAGTATTTGGATGGAAAATTATGACAAGTAGTCAAGCATGAGTCGGCCTCCAATGGGTTTTGAACCACAGTTTTCTGCTTGAGAGTCCAGTGTCCTACCACTGGACCGTGGGATCACATAAAATATATTTATTATGTTAATTATAGATTAAATAAATATCTTTTGAATTGAAAGTAAATTAAAAATACACAGATTAATTAATATTACTGATTAAACATATTTGGTTTTGCTTTAAATGCTCCAACACTGTCTAATCTCTTGAATTTATTTATTTATTTCAGTTGTCATATAATTGGACATTCTCACTTTCTTTGCTACGACGACGAGTCTTACAGACTGCAGCTGCTTGAGTTGAAGGAAGGCAAAACATTTGTTTCAACTCCAATACAGGTGTGTCAGATATGTTCAAACTTTAAATCGTGCAGTTACGTTTAAACACCAGTTTGTTATTGTTATCCTAACTTGAAAAATATACAGAGAGTGTGATGTAGCTCAAATGGTAGTGTGTCCGCTTGTGAAGCTGTTGATCCTTCTCAATGGACCCATTAGATGTTTGGGCTATTTTCTGTTCCAACCAGTAATCCACAACTAGTTCATCAAAGGCCGTGGTATGTGCTGTCCTGTCTGTGAGACGGTGCATATAAAAAAAACATTGCTGCTTATCGGAAAGAGTAGCCTATGTGGCAGCAGCGGGTTTCCTGTAAATACACATGTCATAATGACCATATGTATGACGTCCAATAGCCGATGATAAGATAAAAATCAATGTGCTTTAGAGGCGTCGTTAAATAAAACTTTACTTTTTTTAATCATTGACATTTGAAATTTTTTACACTTAGTCAAAGGTGATCCAATGTTTTCAACCATGGTCTTCACGTTGGTTGGTTGTATTTATTTTCGTTCTTGTATCCAATTAAGGTTTAAGCACACTGTCCTGGGCACACAACACCTTTCTGTGCTGTCTGTCACAGTGTTAGTAGGAGACTTAAAACCCACTGCTTTTCGATAAACAGCAAGGGATCTTTTATATGCACTATCTCACAGACAGAATAGCACATACCACTGGTCAGTGGACCACTGCGCTACGGAGGATGGTACCATAGTCTTCAATTGAAGAGTCTGTTGTCCTTCCACGAGACCATTGAGGCTCACTCTGTTAAGATGTTTTCTATTGACAGTAAATATAGTCTTAATTCAATCCTTGAATATATTCTACAGTGTGAATTGTGTTTGTTTCAGAGTCTTGGACTGACGGCCACAATGGACTCCTGTCTACAGCAACCTCCGCTGAGATCCAACGCACTGGAGCCGTTGTCAGAGGTGGTGTTCCGCGTCGCTAGAAACCACATGGCCATTCTTCAGATCTCACAGTCACAGATCAAACTCATGAAAGATCTGCCAAAGGTAAACTCGAATGTCATATTTTAAATTTCACTTCAAACCACATGGCTGGTCTACAGATTTTACAGTCACAGATCAAACTCATGAAAAACCTACCAAAGCTAAACTCGAATGTTGTATTTTAAATTTCACAAGAAAGCACGTGGCTGGACTACAGATCTCGATGACAAATTAAGTTCTTGAAAGACACGCTGAAGGTAAACTTATTGTATTTTAAATATCACTAAAAACCAGATGGGGAGCGGGATGTAGCTCAAACGGTAGCATATTTGCCTGTGAACCGATTGGTCGTTGGATCTATCCTTCTCAGTGGACCCGTTTGCAGTTTGGGCTATTTTCCGTTCCAGCCAGTCGTCTACAACTGGTCCATCAAAGGCCATGGTATATGCTGTCCTGTCGGTGAGACGGTGCATATAAAAGACCCATTGCTGCTTATTAGAAAGAGTAGCCTATGTGGCGGCAATAGCTTTCATCTAAAGACATATGTCAGAATGACCATATGTATGACGTCCAATAGCCGATGATAAGATAAAAATCAATATGCTCTAGAGGCGTCGTTAAATAAAACAAACTTTACTTTTCCAATAACCGATGATAAGATAAAAAAATAAAAAAAATTCCTCTAGAGGCGTTGTTAAATAAAACAAACTTTACTTTTTTCCTGTAAATGTCAAATTTGACAGATATGTTTTTGTATTCTTTGTATACCTACCACACATTAACAGAACGACTCGAAGTAAAATACATTATTCAAAATCAAACATTCGCTATCGATGCAGATGCCTTTTTCAATTACTAATGCATGGTCATCGATCCCAGCTTATACTTTCATCAATTATTCGTTTGACATACGCATATAGATATATCATAGCTGGTGGTCTTAAATCACGACAGTAATTCATTATTGGTTGAGAGGCAGGATAAAGATAGGAGACAAAAAATAACAAACCATAAAAAGTACTTCATCTGTGCGTTCTTGGAGTCACTTTCAAGTATGGATGCCCTTAAGTGCAGATTTAACCAAAGTTACTTCTGAACTTCTGCATGTAATATATTTTAATTCATTAACTTTGAAACTGTTGTCAAGTCTTTGTGATTATAATAAGCTTTTGAAAGTTCAAATTCTTCTCTTGACGTGTCTTTTAAATATATATATGGGTTTGAACTTAGTAACAGTTCTGTGATGTTGTTGATGTAGGTTGTTGTTTATTTGTATATTTGTTTGTTTTGTTAAAAAAAATTCAATTGCTTCGTTTTTGTTATTCAACACATTCAAACATATAAAATTTGTAATTAAAAATAAAATAAGCGATACATTTTGAGAATGATTCAGTGATTGCTCACTCTACTTCCGAGTCTAATTTAGACAGCTTTTAGTAGTATCCGCTTCTTAGTGACGTTTCTCGCAGTTGTGAACATGATTTCCGTAAACAATAACCAGCTGTCGAGATCCAGTGTTTATGAAGTCATAATAGTAGTAAACTACGTGTGACGATTTTAACCGCTAATAGGCAACTTCCGAGAGATATTCACTCAACTTCCGGCCGATGGCGTTGAATAATTTCTTTACATATTTTCTATTTTAATCATAATATCATTATAGTATCATAGTTATTATGTTTTCAGTATAAAGTCTTCTATTTCATATTCACTGAAGCTTTCATAGATAAATAAATACAAAAATATCTAACTTTTCTGTTTCTTTTTACACAAACACACATACATTTTTAGTATGATCATAATAACCATAAAGATTAAAATACGTGAATAATTGAAAAAAGCAGTGATGATACCAAGTGTTCACTAAATATTAACGTATTCTGTTCTATCGTAAGAACCATAACATACTAATAAATGTAGGCAAGTGGGATACTAAAGACAATAAAGGAAAGGAACTGTAAAAGCATTGTGAATTTTTTAATGGCTGTTTGGTGTTAAATATGCGGTACGTGCGGCTATTGAATCCATTCAAGAAACCCAACGCAACATAAGTTACTCTTTTATTAGCAGAGTTTTTTGTATATTTTTTTTCCATAGAAATGATAACACGTACCGTAGTTTTTTATATACCAGTTGTGGACTATTGAATGGAACGGAAAATAACCGAAGTGGTGCCTAGAAATGAGAAATCAGCTGACATCATCTTTACAGTTGAAGCCGGTGAAGCATATCTAATCAATGACAACTGATTACTTCCATATCGCACTCTAGACACGTTAAATGAGGTTAAGTATGTGTTGTGTCTTACACAGTCGATATTACCTGTATCGACGCATGCGCCTATTGATGCTCTTGCTTGATTGCATCAGATGTAAATCTGTGTCAATCAATACATAAAACAAATCAAGGTCAATGGGTTACTGAATCAGATGCGCGCTCATCCGTTGTGTAATGAGCAGCGCGCGCGCAGGTTGCGTGCATAGGGCGTAGACGCTCTTAGACCCGTTACCACGGTAATTTCCTAAGTTGACATCACTGTTGGATAAACGCCAAAATTACAACGTGGCAGCTAAATTGTTTAAAATAGTAACTTAGTCATCAGTTTCCGAGAGCCGACGGCGTGGAGTGCAGACATGCAGACGTGCTATCCCAGCACTTCAGTGGTCTGTGTTGGTAACATAATAAACATACGCTCAATATCTACCTCTGTCAAACACACAATGTTAAGAAACCTCTGAAAATTATGTTTCTTTTGTCCATTACACGACGCTAGCTGAATCTACGGAAACTTAAGAAAGACCGAGTTAAGAATTATATATGGTTGTAAGTATAAATTTAAATAATATACAGGTAGGTTTGAATCAATAATTGATATGCCGAGCATGTCAAGAAATACATTAAGTAAAATTAATATGCGAACATGTTACATTCCTGATGAATCGCAATAAAATGACCTTAGAAATAGTTGACACTTAGTAACGGTGCCGTTCGTAGATAAAAATGTGTTTGATGAATTATGAGTTTTAGAAAACGTACTGTATGAGTTTTTTGAAAACTTTAATAGGTTGTATTTTTGCTAATTTTGCTACGTCCATGTGATGCAGTACATTCATAAAACTCTAGGTGACAAAATCGCAGAAAGCTATTTGTATACTAGAGCTGTAAAATGCAGTTATAAAAAAATGGTATTTAATAACAGTATGTAAATATACAATTTTTGTAATTATCTCCATTTATCCACGTCTCGTAAAGACACTTCAGTTTACAATAGTGGATTAACGGTCTTGGGATGTAGCTTAAACTGTAGTGTCCGCTGTGAAACTCTCGATCGTCGGATCGATTCTTCTCAGTGGACCAATGTCCGTTCCAACCAGTGGATCACAACTGGTTCATCAAAGGCCATAATATGTCCTGTCTGTGGGACAGTGCACATAAAAGACCCCTTGCTGCTTATTGGAAAGTGTACCTTGTGTGGCGACAGCCGGTTGCCTCTAAAAATATGTCAGAATGACCATATGATTGACGTCCAATAGCCGATGATAAGATAAAAATAAATGTGCTCTAGAGGCTTCGTTAAAAAAAAAACTTAACTTTGGGACTGAGAGAGGCATAAGTCTGTTCTGTTTGCATCGCCAGATATAATTTTAAAGAAAACTTGTTTTCTTCAAAATCTCAATATCACTTTATTCTTCTGAAACCAGTACTAAACATAGACCCGACCCCACCTGATCCATTATCAGTCGACGTCATTATTAATGGCGTCCAAGGACTCTGGCAAAGTAAGGTTCGCACTACAAGAAGGATGGGACGGGAAATCCAAAACTGTTATTGGATGTTTAATTTGAAGCATTATTAAATATTAACCATAAAATTGAATATCACAAGCTGTACCCTTACGACTATCTGAGTGTGGTTCGGCTATACCTCTACATCCTGGTTAAACATTTCATTGTAATCTCATTTCACATCATTCCTTCTGCATCGCCACTCACTATTATTACCATTAATATTATTCCGTTCTTATCTTGTATTATGCTTGAATATAACCTACTTATTTTGAGCAGTATACGTAAGCTTGTGTGTATATTGTTAGGATATGTGTTGTTTGATTTGTTCTTAAAATATAGTTTATCGTAGTGCGATACTGTATGTCAAGTATTAATGGTATCGTAGTTACGAGTCCGAAAATAAACATACCATTGCATCATTGCCTTAATTAGCTTACAACTGCAAATTATTATGCTATTATAGTATAATGTTTGTGTTATATCATACATTTATATATAAAATAATATTAACAACGAGTACCTCTCAATTCTGTTCACAGGAATTTCTGATTTTTATGTCAAATGAAACAAAATTGCTGTGCACAGCCTACATTATCAGCTTCAGATGTTATGAAATAGTGTTACAAAATTTATATTGGTATCCGGAAGAACTCACTAATTTCATTCATACTTCCCTACTCTATAAATACACTGCAAATTAGCAATACTCTAAACTCAACATGATCAAAGAATCTTTTAGCTATGTCTTGAGATGTTAATATTAACATATAGTATGGTCTCTTTCTTAAGAGTAATTAATTTGTAAACAACTAATTTTTCTAAAACCAATAAAAAGTTGAAGTAGTTTTTGGACACTACGTTTCAGTGCTGTGAATCACAGTATAATTGTTTAGATATTTTATTTATGATAAGTAAGTAATAAGCATGTTTATAATCGTTTTAATAAGTAACGAATACATATGTTTAGATAGCCAAGAAAGATAATCTGGAATGTTGACGGAGATAGGGAAAATAGATAAACTACAGTAGTTGGAATTTCTTCGTTTCTGTATGTCAGACATTCTAATTATAATATTTATTACTTGCCAAAGTATTACGGTACTATTTATTAATATAATGGCAACAATGTTTTTGTGTTCAACTAAAGTGGAACCTGTCAAAACCTGCCCTTGACAAAACCGGATTCCTGTTAAAACCGGCCATATTTCTTTGTCCCGAGGTTTCTCCTATATATATATCCAGTGTATTAGCACCACGTGGTATGTGCTGTCTTGTATATGGGAAAGTGTATATAATAGATCCCTTGCTGCTAATCAGAAAGACTAGCCTATGTGGCGATAGAGGGTTTCCTCTAAAGATCATGTGTTGTAATAAACCATATGTCTGACACCTAATAGCCGCTGAGTAAACAATGTGCTGGGATGTCATTAAATAAACATCCTTTCCTTTCCTTAGAATGTATCGTCACGGAATATTACTAGATTGTTTAAATATTTGGTACAAACGTAATGATTGAATGCCTTCGAAGAGCATAAGATCGTTTCCCAGCTACACAGAGCTGTGAACTGCTAGACCTTCCAACTTGGCACAATGGTTTAGGAGTTAATTGCATGAGATATGTATATATAGTATGTTCAGTATTTATGTTGCTATATATATATGTATATATATCCTTAGCCTGTTCAGCTAGATGTACTTATTATTTGATTTATTTGCACACAATGTTTACAAATGGCCAGAACAATACACCATTCAGTGAAAGAGATTTTGACTGCACAACTGAAATGACAGATATTATAGAAAGATTGAATAACAAAAAGAATAACATCTGTAACAGATAACTTCGGTCTTATTTTGTTTTCAATATATATATCGACGTTTTAAGTGCCTAAAACATATAGTCTGAACGACGGAAATATCAAAATTACCGCACAAGGCTGAGTCAAGGGATGTGTAAGTAAAATTGAGGACCTATACATGTATAACTGAGAAAAAAGTAGTGGTATCAGGTATTCGCAAAAGAGTAGCGTATCCAACCCTGCTGGTGGTATCCATTATGAGTGCAGCTTTCAGAATGCCCAAAACTGTGACACCCACTATATAACAATTATATACGTTATACAAGTTTGACTTTAACATTAAGGATCGGTCCTGTCAGTTAAAATTCTGCTAACGGACCAAATGAAATTTGTAAAACCTACCAATAAGACCTGCTATGTTTCCAAACAGATGGAGATATAAAAATCATACGAGGGCGGTTTGAAAAATACCCTTTTCTGACCCTGGTTAAAGGCATGATCAAAATAAGTGATAAAAAGTATTAGTTCCTATACTGTACTGATTTGATCTAAATAATACTCATGAACTTGGCTATAAAGCACAGGACAAGGTAACAATACATTGCGTGACGCATATTTTTTTTTTTTTTATAGTAAAACGTCTTCCTTCTTTCTTGCCAATGTATTACTATTTATTAATGTAATGGCAAACATGTTATTGTTTTCAACTAAAGTGGAACCTGACAAAATCCGTCTTTGACAAAACCGAATTCCTGTTAAAACTGGCCATGTTTCTTTGTCTCGAGTTTTCTCCTATATATTCAGTGTACTACCATTCAGACAGGGTAGCACATACCACGTCCCTTTATAAAGCAGTTGTGGACCACTGATCGGTATGTGGCATAACCTATCCATTGAGTCTTGTGGAGCATTGACTCTGTGTTGGAGCAGGTATCGTAATTAAAAATATCATTGCTCGAGTGAGATTTGATCCTACTCATCAGCCGTGACTCCGACAGCTTAACAATTGGTTTATCAAAGACGTGGTACATGCTGTCTTGTATATGGGAAAGCGTATATAAAAGATTCTTTACAGCTAATCGTAAAGACTAGCATATATGGCGATAACGCGTTTCCTCTAAGGATCATAAGTCGCAAAACACCATATGACACCTAATAAAAGCTGAGTAAACAGTTTGCTGGGGTGTCGTTAAACAAGCATCCTTTCCTTTCCTTAAAATGTATCGTCATGGAATATTTCCAAATTGTTCGAATATTTGGTACAATGATCGAATTCCTTTGAAGAGCACAAGATCGTTTCTAAGCAACGTATAGCTTAATGTCATGTGTACTGCTAGATCTTACAACTTGACAAGATAACAATACATTGCGTGACATATCGTTTGTGTTTTTGTATTAAAACGTCTTCCTTCGTTTTGCTATATTAAAAATGAATTATAAGGAAGGGGTGGTTTTTATTTTTAATTACGTCGACAGTTGACTACACGGGATCATGATGGTAACGTCAGTAATTTCTTATTAAAAGAGGATGTTATTTTGTGTTGTTTCTGTGAATAAATTATGTTGAATTAGTACACTGCCAGAATTACCTGTTGTCTATTTCAGCTCATACATTGACCGAGCATGCGTATAACTTATCACGTGATGTTAGTAAATATTAAAACGTTCCTATTATCAGCCTATTATATTTCAAAACATCAGCGGGCTAAAATGATCGTAATCTTTTAAAAAGTCTGACATCGTTTAACCTAGTTGGCAAATATAAACAGACTGAAATCGGTAGACACGTGTGCCAAATAGAATTATATAAAGACAAGTATATCTATCGTATAGTCTATTTGCACTGATCTGTATTCCCTCAGAATAACATGAACCACAGCGGTAAATAATGCTAAGTGTACCACATATTAGTAGTAATAGTGTCCTGCTACTACACAACATTATATAACTGGGTATATACAACTGTTTAGTTATACTCAATCAGTCCCGTAAATTTAACTCAAGATACTGTAGCAGTGTATACCAAGTAAATAACAGAATTTTTAATATTTTGTTTACATAACAAGAATACAATATGTTATTATGTGGGCTCCTTTAAATGTCCGCATTCCACTCTCTATTAATAATATCATCTGAAACACCCCTTTCAAACAACAACAATAATCAGGCGTTTGTAAGTGGGTGAGGAGTTGGACCCAACCCAACACCAATCACAGTTTTTTTGTTTATTGTTTTTAAATATATTATATCTATTTCCTTCAGGATAGATGTCGTTATATAATAATAATAATAATAAGAGACAGCTCAGCCAGATGATGTTCCTAAATAATAAACGTGTATTATTGTTTGTTTTGTATGTTTGTTTGTTTGTTTGTTTAACTAGAGTACATTGATTTATTATTCATCGGTTATTGGATATCAAACATTTGGTTATGTTTACACGTAGTCAAGTGTGAGCCAAACGGGTTTTGAACCACTGTCATCAGCTTGACCATGGAGGCTCTTGCGCTTGTGTTTCAACCTCGAATTATAAATAGACATTATCCTGTAGGTAGTCTTTAATTAGTAATAAATTAACTCTTGATGAACATTAGGCTTTAAATACAGTTTTAATTAGTGTTAACGAGATGTATATTTCTTATCACAAATCATTGTCATTCGCTCGTCAACGTTGTCCTATGTTAAATGCTACAAGTATCGACGCTTATACAGCTAAATACATTGCTAGTAAATAATGTATAATATACAGCATTATCATTCTCGTAGCCGCAAACTTAAAAGAACCCATTAAACATTCTTTACGATCTTCGTCGATTGAAATAGCAAGGGAAACAACTGGAAATAGAAAGGGAAACAACACGATAATTAAAACAAACTTGGAATTTAATCCCTTCTTTCCTACTTTAATTAATTAGGGTCTCACCCAGCATGTAATGTCATCTCTTCTCTTCATCCCAACCCCATCTAAAAATAATTTTTTTTTTTTTTTTTTTTTTTTTAATTTTTTTTTAATTTTTATTATAGTCTTTTTTTGTTGGCCTAACTCTCAAAATGACAAGAATGAAAAAAGATGAAGTTTTTGGTTAAGCGAATTAAAAAGTGAATCACAAAAAAAAATCACAAAATAAAACATTTCCATTAATCAAACAATTTGTTTTTATAACTAATTAAATATTGTATCACTTTGTAAATACAAGCGATATTCAAAAAAAAAAAAAATTCGCACCTTAAAGTGTTTTTGTTTATAACTACAATATAAATGTCCAAATAGCTTGCTATTTATTCAGATTGCTTTCAACATTAAAACTTAGCAATTGAAACGTTAAAGTTTTTATATTCTCTCTCCATTTTATTTTTATTTATTTTATTTATTTATTGTTTCTTTATATTGTTGGTTTCTTCATTATTTATTACTAATATACTTATTGGCAGTTACAAAATATAAAATTCAGGTATAATTCTTCCTAATTTATGTATTACTTTGTGAAATACGTGTAAATTTTGAACTGTATATTTATAATGAATAGAGTATTATTATTACATAATACACAGTTATGTATAACAAATTAGTAGTTAAAGTATTGCCATAGTCAACGGTTATCAATAATGATAAAATACTGTAAATGTGTTTCTAACTAGTGGACTATATTCCATACGCACGCCATGCTGTTCTCTCTGCTGTAACTGTTCTGTACTATTATTCAGGGCCATACCCTCATCAAAATGCAACATATTTTTCTTTTATAAACAAATTTGTGACTAGTTCGAAGACGCGAAGCATTCTAGAAGGTTAAGCGGTGCGGGGCATGCTCCCCCTGGACAATGTTTAATTTGGAAGGCTTATAGTGACTATACAAATTAAACCCTGAGATGCGTATACTATTTTATGGAGTAAAAAAAAGTAAAACTCCCGGGGAGGGGGACTGCACCCTTATACCCCCTCCTGGATGGTACGACCCTGTTATTTTAAATGCAAATCTAATACAGCAACTTATAGTCTACATCTTGATTTCGCTGTTTATATTATATTCTGGAAGAACCATCAAGATAGGATTTCTATATGAATACGTTATAATGCTTATTTTATCACCTTTGTATTTAAAGAAGTGTATGATGATCAAATATTGGACACCAGGCAGCCTGTCCAACATCAAACTAACAGTAATGTTAACAGTAATGATAACTGCCGAGATAAACATCTTAATCACTTGTAGCCACTTTAATCACAGTGGGCCAATTTGCTTGCCGAGTGTTGATACTGGTGTAATGAGCTACTTGAAGGCCGGCTGTCGCGACTCGTTCTCAATTGTGTTATAATCCACAATATACCGTTAATTGTGGCACGTGCCCCAGCGCGCTTTTAATACGACACTGGGGTATACTTTGCTTATCTAAATATTTGATTTAATGCACGGAGAACATATAATAGTGGAGATTTATTTAGGATTTATTGAGTTGTTCACGTCTGGTGTTGGGAAACATAAACAATTGACCTTTTATCTACGGCGTGAGTCAAAACAGAACTACTGGAAGTTCAGTAAACGTCGGGACAAGACACGTGCTTATGTTTACCGTGCAACGTTCCAGTGAGTCACGCATCAGGCATAAAGAATATAATGTATGTATGTATGTATGTATGTATGCATGTGTGTGTGTGTGTGTGCGCGCGCGCTCTTGTGAGAAACTAGTTATTTCAACAGATGTCTAGTAGAAATATATTCACCTTTACATGTTAAAGATTAACTATATTTTCAGTCATTCAGTGAAAATTCTGACCTGTTGTGTTATAATTATGTACAAAACACTATCTGAAATTTGTTCTAAAAGATTCCATAAAAATAGCTGGTCCTTATCTAAGGTGAAAATATGTCTGACATAAGATAAAAGAACCCTAATTAATGTAATGCACTTCCAGGAACGCAAAGAATGAACCAGAAAAGATTGGCACCAATGACAACACCTTTGGAGTGATAAAATATCAGCGGATGAAAATAACTCATAACTGCTAACAATTATTGAAAGCAGTTAAACTTTTAAACTATTTGTCCCCCTTTTAAAATATGATTAAACAATTTTATTCAACCAAATTATTATATAAATTAACTTTTAATGTTATATTTAATATAACAGATGTACAAATGGAAACTTTGCATTTGAGTTTTAATAAATATAGGTCTCAAAGTCGTGTTCTTCGCTCTAAAGCCTGTTCGATTGGGTGCTGGCGTTAGGCGGGTGTCGCGCCGCTGCAACACGAATCTGCAAATAACAGACTACAAGACAAAGATGATAGAGAACGCATCTGTTACTAATTACACGTTCGGCCAGCTTGCTTTGATCTATTCGTTCAAAGATGTCTTTCTTTCTTTGATATGCCAAAGGTAATAATAACACAGATATATTACCGTATTGTCTATGGTTTATTGTCTATACCTGTATTATCTATATGAGTATTTATTTATCATATGATAAATATTTGCATGTCATGTAAGCAAATCTTGAAGTTCTCAAATTAGTTTTTAATTATCAGTCTTACCAACTGCCGGATACCAATGTGCATAATATTTTAAAATATTTTTACTTTCATACATTTTAGTACTAGCTTGTATGTTTATTTCTAAATATTATAGAAATGATATTAGTAAAAATAAGTGTTATTTACCGAAAAAAATAATGCAAATATTTCTTTATCTAAGGACAATTATTGTTCTTTGAAGATTAATCTTAATATGATAATGTGGAATGGATATATCGTCTGAAAACAGGATTGTCTAGGGACAGATGGTTAGATTGGGGGAAAACAGAAGCGCAAACAGACACTGCCCGCCAAATTCGTTACGCGAGGTAAATATAGAATTGTATTGATACCTTAATTTGCTTCTTTTTTTTGTTTTTGTTTTTTTTGGTTTGAACAAATGAAAAGAAATGTCAAATATAACACATATTATTTTAACACTTTAATTATATAAAACAGTTTCTTCTGGTTACTTTTAATATTATTTTTCTCAAGAAAGGAGTTACATTCGTACAGTAAACTTATAGTAGTAGTGAGTGTTACAGGTTACGTATCCAGTGTAGTATAGTTTACTTATAGTAGTAGTGAGTGTTACAGGTTACGTATCTAGTGTAGTATAGTATACTTATAGTAGTAGTGAGTGTTACTGGTTACGTATCTAGTGTCGTACAGTATACTTCTAGTAGTAATAAGTGTTACTGGTTACGTATCTGGTGTCGTACAGCATGCTTATAGTAGAAATGAGTGTTACTGGTTACGTATCTGGTGTCATACAGTATACTTATAGTAGTAGTGCGTGTTACTTGTTACGTATCTGGTGTTGTACAGTATGCTTATAGTAGAAGTGAGTGTTCCTGGTTACGTATCTGGTGTACAGTATTCTTATAGTAGTAATGAGTGTTATTGGTTACGCATCTACTGCCGTACATTATACTTCAAGTAATAGTTAATGGCACAGGTTATGAATCTGGTGTAGTACAGCATACTTACAGTAGTGAGTGTTACTGGTTACGCATCTACTGCCGTACATTATACTTCAAGTAATAGTTAATGTCACAGGTTATGAAACTGGTGTCGTACTGTATATTTACAGTAGTGAGTGTTACTGATTACGTATCTACTGCCGTACAT
>JAULBS010097450.1:0-16546 GCA_032355785.1 Symmetromphalus regularis | reverse complement strand
AATACGAGAAAAAGTGGAGTCCGGACCCCCCTGGACCTCCCTGGATCCACTACTGCGTTTAATAAAGAAGCAGAAAAAGACCTTGCTTGGCATCCTTCATGAATACTATATATATGTTATTAAGTTGTGTTTATTATGTTGCGGTTACAAACAAGTTGAATTAGGTGTTAATACAAATATCTGATATTTAGTTCTGACGTCAAAGGGAATGGTGTTGACTGACGTGTGTAGCCCTCAATAGTCGAATGAGCTATAAAGAACGCTATATAACAGCCACCTGTCTATAAAAGCCACTTCAGATCTCACTGGTGTGATAGGAATGTTTACAAGGAGTTAGAGAGCGCATCCATTTTTCATGTTTTCATAACTGTAAATGGAGGTTGGATAAAAACTTTTTTAAATTATTAATTTATAAAGGGAAATATTTCCCTTTGAAGTACAAATACATGGTTCTAAGTCATTAGTTTACAACCAAGTTAAAACCTTCTAATTCCAAGGTTACGATATGCTCTATAAATGTAACTGTAATTCGAAGGTCAAGATACGCTATATAGATATAAAATTGTAATTCGACGGTAAAGAAACGCCATGTAAATATTACCATACAGTTCCAAGATCACCTATACACTAAATAAAAGTTACCATGTAATTTCAAGGTAAAGATACTTTATATAACTGTACTAGAATTTAACTTACATCAACGTTGTGTCATCCGTTGATTTCTCCTTCACCTTTGAGGCAGTCCATGATCAACAAGTGCTTAAAGTTTGCCTGTAGAATTTACTTACAGATTTTATTTTCAGTTCTAGAATATCCCAGACGGATTATTGAGATTCCTCATTTCGTAATCTGTCGGAACATTTGGCAATCCTTCAAATACATCATTTGAAACAAAATATAGTGAACTACAGCCAAAATCAATATGCTTGCCATAAACACATTAAAAAACTGACAAACAAGATGATAAGGTCGAACGGCTAAGGTACACATCTGTCAATGCGAGAGTCATTAGTTCCATTCCTCGCACGGGTAACTTTTTTTTTATTTACTCCAATATCTTTTTACTTGCCTTATCTGCTATACAGCTATATTATAACGTGTTAATAACCGTGAACTTTATGTATTTAAGTGATGATATTTAAAGTTTTCAAAGGATTTTCTATTATTATATTGCTGTAATCCTTAATGAAACAAAAAATCTTGTCATGGTTAGATATTAACGAAGCAGCCACATAGTTGCACGAATTGGAAACCTTCCAAAATCATTTGTCTTCAAAGGTATTGCATTTAATTAATTAACTATGACAATGTGTTTGTAGGGATTTATTAATTTACCGGCCTCGATGGCGCAGTGGACTTACGGCTGATAGGGTCTGGAATCAAATCTCAGTCGAGGCATGAGGTTTTTAATCTCGATGCCGGCTCTAGCCCAGAGTGAGTGCTTCGCAAGGCTCAATGGGTAACTGTAAGCCACTTACACCGACCAGTGATACACAACTGATTTATCAAAGGTCGTGGTATGTGCTGTCCTGTCTGTGGGAAAGCGCATATAAAAGATCCCTTGCTGTTAACCGGAATGAGTAGCCTATGTGGCAGTAGCGAGTTTCCTTTATCAGACACCTAATAGCGGCTGAATAAACAATGTGCTGGGATGTCGTTAAACAAACAATCCTTTCCTTTTGATCTATTAATTTGAAAATTGATTATGACCAATATACGTATAAACTGCAAAATGTGGCAGATGCAACTATAAAGTTGCATATGGTATATGATGCATAAGAATATTTCAATGTGTTTATTATATCTAAGACTTATTGTTCGTGTGTTTCGTAACTTTGACATGTAATAGTTTTATTAAAAATTAAATGCAACAGTAACTGAGATAATGTGTTTTCAATACGATTTAACTATCTTAAAAGCATTGATCATAACTACTAGTTAACACACTTTAAGCTTTAATTGTACTTTTTTTTTTACTATTAAATGTACACATTTCAATTTACTGCGTGTTTCTGATTGTTATACTGTTTATAATAGTTGAGAATTTTTTTTTTTTTTTTACACAAATCAGCAATTTCATTAATCGTTAATATCAGGGGTGAATAAAATGTTTTTGAAGTGGTTCAAAAATATTTTTAAATATTTTAAATATTGGAAAGGTTTTAAAGTTACATGTGACCACTTCTGTAAACACACCAACAGATTTCTAACTCGAAACATGCACTCTTAGAATGCTACATTTAAATACACTAATAATCAAACCGTTACCTCTTGAAAAGCCCTTTTTTGTCTAATTGATGTGTTTTTTTCTGTATATTTGTGGCCTTCTAGCATAATAAAGTTTTGTTCTCATATACACAATGCACCAAAACCGATACAGTCGTTAGTTGATCAGTGCCTTTAAAATTACAAATTAGTTTCTTGGTAGAATATATTCAGTATCTTTACAACCAGAACATGAAATTTGGTTTGTTTGTATTTTAACGTATTCAAATTAGACGTTTCCTTACAGTGTACACGCACCAGACTTTGCCCTCTGTCTCTCTGGTTTCATTTATCACAAACTCAATCAGCATGGTTCAGCTGCGAGAAACACCAAAACCTCATTCTCAACTGAACCACAGCCAATCAGCGACTCACTGCATGATTGCATGTACGCATGTGCTATACCAATAATCAGTGACGTCATTAATGTCACAAATTAGCTCTGTATTAGTAACAGATATAACCTTGGTGGTTAAATATATATACTGAAATATAATATAATAAAACATGAACGTAGAAATATAATTAAATGCATTACGCAAACGTAAAACACGTTTTTATCGTAACGTAAAGGGAAAAACCGTAATATCTGTAAATACTGGTAATACATAAACAAATTTAAATAACTTTTCCAACAATAAAACAGGATTTATCAAAAAGAAAATATTAATGAGTAGAATAATGTTCTAAAATGATATGAAAATGGAAAATAGACTAACTATAAATAGATTCCAAATCCATTTAAAGCCTGTAGAAACTTATGTCTAGTGGTGTTTAATTTCAGACACTTCTGTCTAGTGGTGTTTAACTAATTTCAGACACTTCTGTCTTGTGGTGTTTAATTTCAGACACTTCTGTCTAGTGGTGTTTAATTTCAGACACTTCTGTCTAGTGGTGTTTAACTAATTTCAGACACTTATTTCTAGCGGTGTTTAACTAACTGCAGACACTTCTGTCTAGTGGTGTTTAACTAATTGCAGACACTAATGTCTAGTGGTGTTTAACTAATTGCAGACACTTATGTCTAGTGATGTTTAACTAATTGCAGACACTTATATCTAGTGATGTTTAACTAAATGCACACACTTCTGTCTAGTGGTGTTTAACTAATTGCAGACACTAATGTCTAGTGGTGTTTAAACAATTGCTGACACTTCTGTCTAGTGGTGTTTAACTAACTTCAGACACTTATGTCTAGTGGTGTTTAACTAATTTCAGACACTTCTGTCTATGGTGTTTAACTGACTGCGGACACATGTCTAGTGGTATTTAACTACTTGCAGACACATGTCTAGTGGTGTTTAATTTCAGACACTTCTGTCTAGTGGTGTTTAACTAATTTCAGACACTTCTGTCTAGTGGTGTTTAACTAATTGCAGACACATGTCTAGTGGTGTTTAATTTCAGACACTTCTGTCTAGTGATATTTAACTAATTGCAGGCACTTATGTCTAGTGGTGTTTAACTAATTTCAGACACTTCTGTCTAGTGGTGTTTAACTAATTGCAGACACTTATGTCTAGTGGTGTTTGATTTCAGACACTTCTGTCTAGTGGTGTTTAACTAATTGCAGACACTTCTGTCTCTAGTGATGTTTAATTGCAGACACTTATGTCTTGTGGTGTTTAACTAATTTCAGACGCTTATATCTAGTGGTGTTTAATTACAAACACTTCTGTCTAGTGGTGTTTAACTAATTGCAGACACTAATGTCTAGTGGTGTTTAACTAATTACAGACACTTATGTCTAGTAATATTTAACTAATTGCTGACACTAATGTCTAGTGATGTTTAACTAATTGCAGACACTAATGTCTAGTGGTGTTTAACTAATTGCTGACACTTATGTCTAGTGATGTTTAACTAATTGCAGACACTTATGTCTAGTGATGTTTAACTAATTGCAGACACTTATGTCTAGTGGTTTTTAACTAATTGCAGACACTTACATGTATGTCTAGTGGTGTTTAACTAATTGCAGACACTTATGTCTCGTGAAGTTTAACTAATTGCAGACACTTATGTCTAGTGGTATTTAACTAATTACAGGCACTTATGTCTAGTGATATTTAACTAATTGCTGACACTTACATGTATGTCTAGTGGTGTTTAACTAATTGCAGACACTAATGTCTAGTGACGTTTAACTAATTATAGACGCTGATATCTAGTGGAATTTAACTAATTACAGACACGTATGTCTAGTAGTATTTAGCTAATTGCTGACACGTATGTCTAGTGGTATTTAACTAATTACAGGCACTTATGTCTAGTGGTGTTTAACTAATTGCAGACACTTATGTCTAATGGTATTTAACTAATTGCTGACACGTATGTCTAGTGGTATTTAACTAATTACAGGCACTTATGTCTAGTAGTATTTAACTAATTGCTGACACGTATGTCTAGTGGTATTTAACTAATTACAGGCACTTATGTCTAATGGTATTTAACTAATTGCTGACACTAATGTCTAATGGCATTTAACTAATTGCTGACACTAATGTGTAGTGGTATTTAACTAATTGCAGATACTTATTTCTAGTGGAGTTTAACTAATTACAGACACATATCTAGTGGAGTTTAATTACAAACACTTATGTCTATTGTTAGTTTACTACTTGCTGAAGTTTATGTCAAGAAATCTTTCATTGATTGCAGACAAATGTCCGGTAATTAATTAATTTAACGAGATAAATAATCTAAAATATTCTGAGTCTGTGCCTGTTACTTACAATATTTTACATATGGTGAGGCAATGTTTTTTCTTTAAACCCGATATCCGAAAGGGAGGTAATAAATTAAGCGCGCTATTAGAAAGCGTGAAAAGGAGACATGTTAGCGACTGCAATGAAAACAATCGCCGAAACAAGCCTTGTTACATGTAGTTGCTAACAGATGGCGCAGTAATAAAACCAAAGACAAGTGAAAACTCGGGTTTCTCGAACAGCAAACAGTCGTTTTGTTAGCTAGTTTGTTTTTAAAGAAGTGTTAAAAACACTGCAGTGTACATCATTAGTTGCATGACGACTTAAGGGATGAGAGCAGAACAGCTTGGGTTCCTTGTTTCTGCAGTTTGAGAACCAAACAGGAAGGAAACAATTTCTATTTAAAATCTATTTTATTTAGAATAACAGACTATTCCGAACAACATATAATAATTATAAAATAGGTCCTAAGATATTTATTTGGAGGGCAGATTAAAAAATTCGCGTGTAAGAAGACTAATCACAATGCTGAAACAAATGGTTTATAGATCCTCTTGAACACGTATTGTACAGATGAACCTTTTCCTTTGCTTTATTGGCGCCAACTGTTGTATTAATCAGTGGCGGATCCAGAAAATACATTGAGGAGGCCCTATAGAATAACCAGATTCTTTAATGTTAAAATAATAATTAAAATAATAATAATAATAAAGGGGGCGGGAGGGGGCTTGGCCTCTGGGGTCCCCGCCTAGATCCGCAACTATTAACATGCGTAACGTTTTTTTTGTTTTGTTTTTAATCCACTACCAACAACAACAAAAAAAATCTTTAAGGTGTGAAGTCATTATATTAATAATATAGTCCGTTAAGAAAGAGATCTGTTTTCAGTAATTAATATAAACTATAGCAATACAGGTGAACATTTTTTTACAAGCGAAACATGCAAATTGGCTGTATGTTGATCTGCTGACCCAGTCTATGTACCATTATTGCTATAATTAGTATGAAACTGGATCCATTGTGCATGTACATGTTATAACTTGTGGATGCGCACACAAAAAGTGACGCCACACAGTGTGTAGGGTTAAAGCTACAAAGCTAAACATATTAGTGGTCAACATATAAATATTTTTGTTGCTGAATGTACTTTTTGAAAATGCTATTCCTACGTCTCTTCTAATATTGTGATAAATTCTACATGTGTTATGACATAGAAATAACATTGGAATGCATACGAAAAGCTATAGTAGTGTGCAACCTTAACGGTTATCTCTGAACGTTAACCTATAAATGTGTAATGCGGAAGAATCCAAACATCAGGATCCAGGAACACAAAAGATAGCTTTAAATACAAATGTGTGAGTCAGACAAGTCTGGAAAGAAAGTTACTATGGACCCATGTCTTACCAGCCGAAAGAAATCCAATGATCCGTAACGTGTTAAGAAAAAAAAGCCACAGCACGGTAAACAATAAGGGTCTGCATCCCATTCCTGCTGTACGAACATCAGGTTTGAATGCTAGATGGATGTAGAATGGAAATGATCCTTGAAATTAGAACATGAAATCTATAACAATATTCAGCTATAGTTTTACACAGTTGTGTTGAGTTTATAGCCAGGATTCTATTTAAAGTGACATCGTGTTCATGGAAGTGCTATATAGTTGTGATTTATTTGAAGAGCTGTTTACTTTTTTTGGAATGACGTCATTGTTTTGCTACTTCGTTCATTCTTTAGATTATCCATCCCCTTGTTTAAACACACCCCCATATACACGCACACGCAGAAGCCCACGCCCACACACATTGTCTTTGCCTTTATCTGTACCTTGGTCTTTATCTTTGTCTTTATCTTTATCCTGAACTATATCTTTGCACATAAGACGTATACCATTTACTTATTCCCTTTAAGCCATCACTTCACAGTAGTAATTTGTCAAATGAATTTTCATATTTGATATGTAGTTAGGAGGTAAATAGGGTGAAAGGAAGAGAAGTAGTGTCTTCTACTTGGAAGAGTAAAATCTGTAAGAGATTTGCTCTAAATAATGTACGAAGACAAAATCAAATTAAAAACCAATAATATGTATTATATATAAACAGCTTTCATTCAACAATAATTTACATCTCTGTATTTCCATAATATCACAGTCTGGTAATCATCATTTTCAACAGCACATTAAAGAAAGGAATCTGATAATTATGGTTCTTTTGTAAATTAAGTGCAGGGCCTAAAATAAATAGTCTTTATCAGCGAAAGGTTACAGTTGCTTACCTTTACTTTGATATTTGTATCACATTTCACTCCATACTTACTCACATTTGAATTCAAACTGCCCTACTTATTTTGAACAATAAATAAGCTATTTGCTACCAAAAACGAGATACTCTGCAGGTTCTGAATGAATATTGACTGAAATAACGTCATCATATAACGAGTGTTCACAATTAGTTATATGAACATATATATATATATATATATATATATATATATATTCATGAGTACATGTAGTGTTAATTATATTATTTGAGTATCAAACATAATTAGCTGCATGGATTTACGTGAGTCACGGGATCTGTAATTAAAACATAGTATGGTATATCCAGCATTCTCACTTTTTTGTTTGCTTTAATCGGTTTATCTAAATATATTATGATCTAAATAAAAGCCTAACAATAATTTTAAAAATAAATAAATAAATAATAATAATAATAAATACAGCTAATAATATTTGTCTTAACGACAAAACTACATGTAATATTCCGTCTATTACGTTTGTAAAATCCAGGCGAGTGATTAGATGATTTCACCGTGATGCTCATTACTGGTACTGTAATGTTTAGATTTTCGTATTTTACAAAGGCTCCCCTTAAATATAATCAGAAATTACAACATTCTAAGACATCTATGGGATGTATATGAAGAGCTCAATTGCAAAAGGATTTAGATCCATGTTTGCCCAAACTGAGTTTAATGCACTGTCTAATAGCGATTAACCCTTGCTTCAACATGGCAAATCTAGTGATTTTCAAAACAGCTGCAGATTTTCTGAGTTTCAAAATATTCAGAATGGCCATCATACATGTTTAGGGCGGTCATATAGAAGTCTGTATGATATTTTACGAGAAAAAAAGCGTTAGGTGAACTAAATTACCATACAGCTACCTATACTGGAATTGCCATATATTTATTAACTTAAACTTTCCGGACTTAGTGCAAAGTTTTAATGTTGAGTGTCGTCTAGAGAGCTTAAATATTTCAAAGATCAGCAGGGCTCATACTGCCAATAATATTACTTTTAACATCACAAATTACTATTTATCGTCATGTAAACCAGTGTCAGGAACACGAAGAGTGACACCACGGGTCCATGTATGAGGATGCTCATTCAGTGATAGGGTTTTTTACAACCATCGCCTCCCTTGCATTTGCAGTACTTGCAACACTTGATCCGAGATACCCTGCAGCGACACCCATTCTTGTGAGCACACTTGCCACACGTGCAGGGATCTGGCAGGCTTTCGGGTTTTGAGATCACAAACTCTGGAACTATTAAATTCTCCCTTCTTACAAATCCATGACACGGCATTCATAATCAAGCTGGCGTCTCTAAATGGGGCTTGGACCCAAAGCTGCTGTTGGTAATAGCCTCTAAGGATATGTTTCCTTGCATTAGTTGAGGTGCATATGGTTCTCTCAAAGTCCATCGTGAGGGCATTGCTATCAAATGCTGCAAGACGCAGGTCGTCAGATGTCTTCATGTCTGTTGATAGTTTCAGGCACTTGACCAAGAATGTCTCCGCCATCTGTGTTGAACTTTCTATTAGCTTTGGACTATCGAAATTCAGGATCAGAGTGGCATTTCCTGGTTTGCGGAGAGCGTTCAGGGCTACAAGTTTAGTTGTTATCTTGCTGGTTGTATCGCACCCAGTCAGCGCATGAAGAGCTGGGAGACACTTTGTGAGCTCGTCTCCCAGCGCTGTGCAGATATCATGGAGTGGCAATATTGATCTTTTCACTCCCGTGTTGCGGACAAGCCAGAGCTCTTGGATGCCAAGAACTCTCCAGTTGACTGTGATATAACAGGCACACAAAGACATCTATGTCTCCCGATGAGAGCGTCATGGATGTAGGTCCTGACCGATCGGTAACTTAGAATGTCCTGCACATGGTACATCATTCTGTCATCAGCTTCCTCGTGTGTGCAGTTGAACTGACACCATCAGTGGTGAGATACCAAGGTATAGAGGTTTGGTACCTTGGTAATTGGTGGTGAGCCACTCAACATAGAATGCCTGGAAAGCAGTTTTGCTGATGGAAGACGACCAAAAGTTCTCTAATACAACTGGAACATTTTGGTTCGGTGATATCATATCAAGGACAACCATTTCTTTTGACTTTCTTCTTCTTTCCCTCTCTCCAGTCTTGATGCTGTCCTCTCTGTAAGCGTCGAAAACGATGTGGATCTCACCACAGCTGTACCCAGCTTTGGTGACCATAGATGTCAAGGCAACAGCAAAGTCATGGAATGTCTTAACGGGCGGATCAAGCTTCTTTAAGGGGACCTTTCTTACCAACGCCATGAAGTCGATAACGATGGCGTGGGTTGGTGGGGAGGTTTCTGGCCCTTTCTTATCTATTAGTGGCCACAACTTCAACAGCTCAGTACCAAGTTGTGATTTGGCACTTTTCCTCAAGTAACCATCTTTGTCAACCAAGAAGAATGCAGAGTTGGTGATCTCATGCTGGAGTAGCTCCTCGACAGTGAATCCCCGGTGACACCCATACTCAATAAACATGAGAGCTTTGATTATCTCATCTTTGATGTCTGCTTCCTGAAAGTTAATCATCGTGGTGAAGATTGCATCATATGTTGTAGCTGGATAGGGAAGGATGGGGGGTAAGAATTGTGGTGGTAGGATGAAAATTGCAATTCACATTTGCACTTCTCACATCTGTAAATCCTGGGACATAGTCACTCTCATGTGTCGCTCTTTTGGAGAAGCGATTGACTATCCACAGAAAATAGTCCGAATTTATTGACTTGGTGGACTCAGTGAAGTCTGTTGCTGTGGGGGAGGGATCTGTTGACATATCCGAGACTTCCGCTGCTGCAGTAGTGGAGCTCGTTGTGTTGGGAGTGGACTCTGCTGCCATGGCGATATGGCCTGTTGTCAAGGGTAAGGTTTCTGTTGCCGTGGAAGTGTGTATCACATCAGATACTACAGTGGTGGACTGTTGCTGAGGTAGAGGGTTCTGCTGGGTTAGTGACTGTTATTTGATCAACAACTGTTGCTGGGGCTATTACGCCCGATTTAGTAGAATTGGAGAGAGTATGACACCTTGTAGTCAGCGTGTATCTCCCCGCGTTCCTTCACTGCCCCCATCCTGGTGAGCTCTTGGCAACTAACTTTAGACCTAAGCTTTACTGTGGTCCGGCTCTATGTGGCAAGGGGCCTTGAAGAGATCTCACTCTCCTCTGACGGTTTCTCCAGATTAATTGGAACATTTTGGAAGAGAACAAGGATGGCATCGTGTGTGGAGCCTATTCCTGCCAGAGGGCTTTCATTGCGGTCAAAGTTGTCCAATGCCCCATTTAGTGGACTTGTTGCTTCAAGGACACCGGGAAGAGGTACTCTGTTGTCACCTGCTATAGTGATGATACGTTCTGCGAGATCAACATCAATCTTCTTGACTGTGTTGTAGCTGACACATATTCCGTGATGGTTAAGAGCGTTCACTAGTTCTTTTGATCGTTTCAGACTGTGCACTCCTTGAGCCACCATGACATGGAAAGGTGTTGGTTCCTTGCCATCAGTCAGGATGTAGTGTAGGATTTGAAAGACTACATCAGTCTTGAGCTGAGAGGTTGTTTTCCCATTGAACATATAGGAGCGAAACTCTTCCAATTTTGGTGGTGGATTCTTAATGAATATGTCCATGGACAGTTGGAGGTCATGGGGCTCACAGAAGCTCATCTTCAGTCCAAACCTGTATTCTTTCAGCTCCTGCGCCAGCTCAGTTGCAACCTTTTTGACAGGTGAAACTCTCAGGGACTCTACCAAGGCCTCTGGAGAACTCTTGGTAGAAAGTACCATCTGGGATATTCGTTTTTTACTTGGGTATGTAAAGCACACGGCGTCTCCATACACCTTGATGATTAGCTGCTTTACAGCCCTGTTTGACACTATTCCAGCTGAACCTTCATCGAGGTTTCTCATTATTTCCTCTATTTTAGCGTGATATTTATTGAAATATCCTTTACAACACTGGTTGTGATATCGGATATCAGCCGCAAAAACATCATCTAGCTCACACATTGCTGCTGTTTCAGTGTATACATGGTCCTTGAACAACATTGCCGCATTTAGTAGTTTTTGGGCCACCGGCCTTTCACAGATTCTAAACAATGTGTGTATTTTCTTCTGTTTAAATGTCTTGCGATCTGCATCACAACATATACAGACATTTTTAGCTACACTCTTGCTGTGTCGCTCAGATGTGTCATTAACAGGTCCCTGCTGAGATGATCCTGGTTGTTCTAATGGTTCGGTGATGTCAGTCTTAGCCATATCCCGTTGAAACATTCTGTAGCAAGATGAGGTGTGGTATTTTATGACACCCTGCTCTTGCACTGTCAGTCGAAGAACCCTAGCAACCCTAGTGTCATTACTCTCTGCTTGTTTGGTAAGCGAAACAATATAACTCCTGCCGATTTCACCACCAGAAAGGTACTCAGATCGCTTCTTCTTCTGGCATAGGATTCACTCCTCGAGATCGACCGGATTGGTCGGCTTAGGTGTAGCACAAGGTGTTAGAGGTACCTCATCCTGAAAATAAAAGAAACATGTTTCAAATTATCGATTGGCATGGGCTATCACTATTCTACTATTAGATTGCTAGGCAAACCTAAGACTAAAGTTTACTCTGTTTGTTTGATATTATTTCTATTTTCAAATAATTACAATAATGACATTTGCTCTACCATCAAATATGTTTCACATCAAATCCGCGGTAACTGTACTGTACTAGGTTACTGTAACATGTGCAAAATGTATCTCCTGATCCTCACTGACACCTTTCTACTTTTCTAACCTCCAGTAGCCACAGATAATATTACCGGTATAAGATGTAGGCCTAGGTAAATAAATTAAAGTTTGTATTACCATTGCGCTGTACTTCATTGAGATATTATCTCTTTGACAGTGGATGGACGATTCTATCACTCACTCCTGATCTTGTAGCACTGGTGATATGAATACATATGAATAAATCAGTCTAGGGCCTAGATCTAAAAGGCAGGCAAGTTAAAAAATGACCCAAACCATGTCCAGGTTAATTAATTAATGGCAGATGAGTTGCCATCTATTGTTGAAAAATATAACTAAAACCAATTTTTTTCCAAAATGTCAATGATTTTATTAATTAGTAGAGGACCTGGCTTAGACATGTATGAATGCCATTCTGAACATTTTGAACACCTCAGAAAATGTGTAGCTCCAATGGTTTAGAAGATACAACTATGTCAGTTAGCACTTATGATAAAAAGGGGCGTGGTCATTTCTTAAAAAGGGCGTCGTCATTTTCGGGCTTTTCGCCCCGGCTAGAGATTTTGGCATACATCCCAAGTTGTTTCTTGGGGTCATATTAGCCTAGAACAGTTGAGATATCCTCTCCTAAATAATGTGCATACATATCTAAGCCAGGTCCTAGACTATTTGCAAGTAAGCTCTTCATATGTAAACCAGGGAAACTGAAATGCCTGAACTAATAAATCCAACCAGTCATAATACCAAGTGTTCACAACAATTTGAGCAAATCCTGTCTAACATATTTCATCCATAATGATCAAAGGTATGGCAAAATTAAACTTGGATAAAACTATCAAAGCAATCTAATTTAATAATACATTTCTCGTAGGAAAATAACTGCACTCCGAGACCACTAAACATAGTAATCACCAAGTGCAGTTCGCAATGGTTATGATTAACTGACGTGAATGCACTGACGTGAATGCACTACCACCAGCTACATGGCAGGCCACGCGTCAAGCTTTCAAACATGCCTTGTGGCTTCAGCACCTTCGTTGTTCACCAGGTGAGTAGCCGACTGAAACACTGCATATCATCCCTCAGCCTTAACTCGGCCAATTTAATTCTTTATCTGCGAGCAGCTCAGATAACGGACCGTCCTATCAGGTATAATGAGAGCCCCGATACCCTAGACGCTAGCCCGTACATTTCTTGTTGCTGGTTATTTATCGTGTTCGATCCGAATGACCTACGTAATTGACAACGTACATTATTGGCACGCCGATCAGTTTACCTCCAAGAGAACGTGTAGAGGTTCAACAGCTGCACGATGGTGATGTCTAAATTGGGCTTAACCCTCCTAGGGAACATACGGTATGTTTTGGACACTGATACACTCACAGTACCGGCGCAGCAGTTTGTGGGGGACAAGATTGAGAAAGGGCGCCTACAACATATTTAATAAATCTCACCACATTATATATTTTAGGGCGCCTATTGTTGCAAAAAAAGGGCTCCGCATATTATTGAAGGGAGCAAATGCCCCCTTGCCCTGATTCAAACTAAAACATTTTTAATAAAAAGTGTTACACGTTGGTTGGTTGAATTTATTTTCGTGATTATATCCAATTACGTTTCAAGCACGCACTCCTGGCAAGCTACTCTGTTTTCTGTGATGTATGTACAGGACAGAGGTTAGAATTAGCAGGGGAGACGAAATCCACTGCCGCTAAACTAATGTCGCTACTCTTATCTATAAGCAGCAAAGGATCTTTTATGTGCACTATCCCGCAGACATGATAGCACCAGCCACGACCTTTGATAAATCAGTTGTGGACTACTGGTCGGTATAAGTGATATCCTCCTACCCACTCAGCCTTACGGAACACTATCTCCGTGTTAGGTTGGAGCCAGTACTGAGATTAAAAATCCCATGCCTTGATTGACATTATATCCCTGTGCCCACCAGCCGAGAGTCCGATAGCGTAACCACTGCAACACTTACCACTCTTGACTTACAAGTAACACTTACCACTCTTGACTTACAAGTAACACTTACGACTCTTGACTTACAAGTAACACTTACCACTCTTGACTTACAAGTGTTACTTACCACTCTTGACTGACAAGTAACACTTACCACTCTTGACTTACAAGTAACACCCACCACTCTTGACTTACAAGTAACACTTACCACTCTTGACTTACAAGTAACACCCACCACTCTTGACTTACAAGCAACACTTACCACTCTTGACTTACAAGTAACACTTACCACTCTTGACTTACAAGTAACACCCACCACTCTTGACTTACAAGTGTTACTTACCACTCTTGACTTACAAGTAACACCCACCACTCTTGACTTACAAGTATTACTTACCACTCTTGACTTACAAGTAACACCCACAACTCTTGCTATGAAAACGAGCTCTGGGTTTAAGTCAGTGAGAACGTGTTTGAAGATGTTTCTGATTTAAACATCTGTTACTGATATCGAAGTCTAAAAATGTCCCATCTCATCAAAGTATAGACTTAGACCCCCAATAGTTTTTATTAACTTATCACTAACCCTTAACTCTGCTATGTACGTTTTTTTAGTGTGTTTTTTTAAGATAATAATAATTTTATCGATTTAATTTACGTAGTGATTTTCTTTTTAAAAAACCAAAACATGTATTTGTGCCATAATTTGAAACAAAATAAGACAAGAAAACAACAAAACCCCAAACAAATGATAATAATAATTAATAGTGTTAATAATACAATAAATCAAATTATCGATATATTGCAACAGTAAGTGTCATATTAGCACTGTATCGATAGTTAATTGTCGATTACTATCGCAGTTGTTATGTACTATGCAAAGTTGTTTGTGGGTGTTTTCTTTTCAATTTTTGTTTTTAATTTTAAATTATTTTTTAACAACACTTATTTAAAAATACCGCAAATGGCTATTAAACAAGGGGAAAATCCGTTCCTGAAAGTAATGGAGGGGGAAAAGTGTGGGGGAAGGAACATCCCCCTCTCCTAAAAGTGGGGGACGACCATCCCTCTCCTCCCCCCCCCCCATTTGACGCCATTATAGACCTCTTGTGTACTTCGGTATGACTATATTTGCGCTAAGACGACATGGTTAAGTGTTAAATAGATACAATAAAGAGAAATACTGGTAAAGATTATTATTTAGGCATTTTAATTTCAGTTTTTCGAAGCAAAACGTGCGGGAGGGGGTGATAATTACATAAGCGTCCACCCCGTCCAAAAGTTGGGTTAAGGTACGTGTCCTCCCAGTCGCCCTGGGGATTTACGCCCATGCCATTAAATAACGACCTATTTCCAATAGTAATAAAGTAATAAACGCATGTATGTGTTTACTTATGAACAAAACACGATATGCCGATGAAATAATTATAGACTCTGGTAGAAATGCACTGGGGTATAACACCTGCGTTTAATAAGAAAAACAGCGGCAGGTGATTACCAAACTAAGCTGAAACATCATAGAAATATATACTGAAACATGGGCGTAAATCCCGAGTAGATGGACAGGGTGATGCCTATATAATTACACCCCTCCCCACACTTTTTGCTTCGAAAAATTGAAATTAAAATGTCTAAATAATGATTTTAGCAGTATTTCTCTTTAATGTGTCAATATAACACTTAACCATGTTGCCTTAGTGCAAATATTCCAAAGTACAAAGGGAGTATATACTGGCGTCAATAACGTTTTGGACAGGGGTATCATCTGTCTTCCTCACGTTTTGGACAGGGAGGATATTCCGCCCCCCCCCCACCTCCCCAATTTCAAGAAACAATTTTCCCCCTTGTTCTGAAGAAATAAATATTCAAGGACATACTGTCCTGAAGAGCGTTTATTCAAGGAATGAGGTTCCTTGCTGCTGATTTAGTTAGGTTGCCAGTATTGTTTTCAACATGAAATAACATTCCGCTCAAACTAGTTTATTCAAGGAATGAGATTCCTTGCTGCTGATTTAGTTAGGTTGCCAGTATTGTTTTCCACGTGAAATAACATTCCGCTCAAACTAGTTTATTCAAGGAATGAGATTCCTTGCTGCTGATTCAGTTAGGTTGCCAGTATTGTTTTCCACGTGAAATAACAATCCACTCAAACTAGTTTATTCAAGGAATGAGATTCCTTGCTGCTGATTTAGTTAGGTTGTCAGTATTGTTTTCCACATGAAATAACAATCCACTCAAAATAGTTTATTCAAGGAATGAGATTCCTTGCTGCTGATTTAGTTAGGTTGCCAGTATTGTTTTCCACATGAAATAACAATCCACTCAAAATAGTTTATTCAAGGAATGAGATTCCTTGCTGCTGATTCAGTTAGGTTGCCAGTATTGTTTTCAACATGAAATAACATTCCACTCAAAAGAGTTTATTCAAGGAATGAGATTCCTTGCTGCTGATTCAGTTAGGTTGCCAGTATTGTTTTCCACATGAAATAACATTCCACTCAAAAGAGTTTATTCAAGGAATGAGATTCCTTGCTGCTGATTCAGTTAGGTTGCCAG
>JAULBS010097439.1:0-16546 GCA_032355785.1 Symmetromphalus regularis | reverse complement strand
GGTAATAACAACAAATATATACCAGGTTATGAGTGCCCATTGGGGTAATAACAAATATGTACCAGGTTATGAGTGCCATCTGGGGTAATAACAACAAATATGTACCAGGTTATGAGTGTCCACTGGGGTAATAACAACAAATATATACCAGGTTATGAGTGCCCACTGGGGTAATAACAACAAATATATACCAGGTTATGAGTGCCCATTGGGGTAATAACAAATATGTACCAGGTTATGAGTGCCCACTGGGGTAATAATTATAGGATATTAAACGAGTTTCCATTTCGTATCATGTCCCAAGAGAAATAATTTTCAGTTGTCACAAGCTTTAGCGAGTGACAATGAAAATAATTTTCACGAGGGACATAAACATGATGTAAAATAGAAGTGAGTTTAATATCCTATTTATTACCCATTATCAATTTTAAGTTAAATTTGTAAAAAATAATCCTGACCGAAAAAATGAAACCAATTGTTTTCCTTTTTTGGAAACAAACTACTAGTATAGTATATGAAATAATATGTCGTATGACGTCAAAAGTGTTACATGCCAGTATGACGTAGTACTAGGATGTAACACTTTGATATGTACCAAGATATGTAGAGCCATATGAGTAATAATAACAAATATGTATTGGGTTATGAGTGCTCACTGGGGTAATGTTTTTCTTTTGTGATATCTCGAATACAGTTGTCTCACAGTTGATTTTAAAATGCATTTATTTTTTTAAATTATGAATGTCATTGTTCGGTTTTTTCATACATGTATATTATATTTGTGCAATATATTTAATAGCTGACCATGTGAAGCAGAAATATGTCTTCCAGATTTCTATTTGTCTTCCTTACTATATAACAAAATTAAATCGTTAGTCATTTTAATTGAAATCAGATATCAAAATCCAGTCCGTTATCCTACTCTGATAAGTAACATTTTGGTATTTCAGATCCAATTTCAATTAAGATTGGTTAAGTTTAATTTAAAATGAAGATTTGAGTTATCTTTGTATAAAACTTTGTGCTATTTTTATTTGGTTTCAAGATGATGGTGAAGGATACAGAAATAAAAGCTATTTTATGTTTTCGAATGTTATTATTTTTTAATCATCTGAATTACAGTGTCTTCTTGAGGTGTGATGGATCATTGAATCAGTCACCTTCAGTGGACCCATTAGGCTATTTACAGTTCCAGTCTGTGGTCCATCACAGGTGTTTGAATGGCTGTGGTATGTGCCTATAAAGACTTCATGCTGTTAAGGGAGTGAGATCTATCTCAAACAGTAGCGTGTCTGCCCGTGAACCGATCAGTCGTGGGATCGATCCTTCTCAGTGTACCCATTTGCTGTTTGGGCTATTTTCCTTTCCAACCAGTGGTCCACAACTGGTATATCAAAGGTATGTGCTCTTCTGTCTATGGGAAATTGCATACAAGAAATCCCTTGCTGCTAATTATTTTCATTAGCAGCAAGGTGTCTTATATGCATTTTCCTACAAACAGGGCAACTCTTACTATTTGATATACCAGTCAAGGGGTACTGGTTGGGAAAGTAATAAACCCAATCAGAGATGGTGTCCTATGACAAACCTGTATCGACAGAACTGAAGGGAATATTCACAGCAGTTTGCAACAAAATTTAATGACCGGTCAATACTAGTCACTGCTGTATTTTTAGAACAAGTTTGATAACGGGTTATAGTGTCTTATGCTAAAATTATCTGAATTTAATATTAAATGTTTTATTTAGGTTATCAAGTCATAACTAGCTTATAATAGACCTAACCACAAAGGTCAATATGGTTTATATAGATACAAGTTTTACAGTATGTTACAATTTGCTTTCTAAAATTTAAGTCATAACTCAAAATGACGTTAACATACAAATGCAACGACATTAAGTCCACACTCATAAAAAGTTTTATAAGCATACTCATGTTCTGGTGCGTATTATAAAATATCCACAAAACAGATACAAAACATTTCTGAAAACTTTATTTCCACTTCGGTATATATACGTACATGTATACATGCATTAAAAAGTATACTGGTGAAGCCTGTACAATGAAAATTGCAATAACTAAGAATACAATACTTTCACCCTGTTTTAGTGGGGCCTATACCAAAATCATCCAGTGGGTATTTATTTGTACAATGGTGGATCCTCTGCAATAATATGCATGCTGTTGGATAAATGTTTCCTTCGAACATCAAATCATGTTCATACCCATAGTGATTTAATCTTGACAAACCAAAACCTTAGTACCTCACCCCTCAATTGGAAGACTAGTTTCCTAGAGGTTGAGTGTCTACAATAAGGTTTTGACAGTAGACAGATTTCTTGACTGTTTTCTGCATCACAGGTGACTTACTGCTCCCACTCACCCGACACTCACCTAAAAATGGAAAGTTGCAAATGTTTCTGGGTTCTTCTTTTGAAGTTTTTCACTTGAAATTGCTTTCCTGATTTGAAATTTTCTCACCTAAAATGATGCAGAGGTGAGCAATGGAGAGCTCTTTTGGTGTTTTTTAATAGAGAAGACTGTTTGGCACATATCTGTGTAAGTGCTCTTTGAGTAACACCCACTGTGGTAAATCATTGGGATCTGCCCAATTTTCAAAAAATATATAGGAAATTCAATTCCACTGATGGCATCAGAAACTTTTGCCAACATTTTTGTTAAAAATCATGAGGCAAGGTATGAGAAATGCACTGGTGATCAAGAGGTGGGGTGGGGATGGGGGGGGTTCAGATCTCTCATCAGGCTACACTTTTTTCCCTTTCCCATTATAATTTGGTTGTAATTAATTTCTGACCACCCGTTTCCAATATTAAAAACCTCAAAACTATCCTTGAACACCCCTCTTCTCAAATTCTGTAATCTACTCCTTAAAACAGTCTACAAATTATTTATATTAATTTATATATATATACACAAGAATTATATTTGTCATTTAATTTTTCTTAAGATTATTTAGATCTTGTTTTTCTGGGTTACACCCAATTGTTCCAAAACAAATAGACATCAACATTTTACTGTTACTTTTCAAAAAAGATATAGCAAATTCAATTCCACTGATGGCATGTTATAGTTCAAAGGTCAACATCAAAGATCTGTGTACCTGTACACATATTAAAAAAAATGTATGTAGATCATCATTGTACAAGGAGACATCTCTATAACATTTGTCACCCTTTTGAATCTTTCATAATAAATAGTTCAGTTTCTACACAATGTCTATCATTCAACAGTACATGGTCTCACAAGATTTCTAAGTTTTCCTTGCATGTGCAACGCTCGTGTTTCACCTGTACCTCCTATACTCTGTCCATTGATAAACACCTGTGGAACCTGAAAATAAATATAAAAAACTAATATAAGAGTATTTGTAATATATAAAAACTACCAAGGTGTACAACAGCAGTGTCATTCCATGCTTTCATGGGTCCTAAATCTGAACTTGGAAGTATAAGACTGTCAGTTTTTTAATTAGTGTATGATTCCATCAGATGACTCTGTGGTAGGAAATTCGATATGGTTTACTATTAATATTATTTGTTACAAACACTATTTAATCATCTTCCAAATGATATTAAATAAGATTTGAGTGATATCTGGTATTGTACTTTTATTTTTATAAACTTTCCAATCAGTTGCAGATTGGTTTTTCTCTCTATTAAACCACAGTGGTGTAGGAAGGTGTCGAAAAGTGAGGTTGGGAGGGCACAAACAGACACATACATATATTTACATTCAAAAATGAATCTATACAAAATATCTAAAAAGTGGGGGGGGAGGCATAACCTATCCCTCCCTCCCTCCCTCCCCCGTTCCTACACCAGTCAATTATGTTTATATATATGTGCAAACTGGGTATGGGTATGAAAACCAGTCTATTGAAAAAGTGCTATGCTATATATTTTTGGGAAACGGATGTTGGAGACGGATACATAAATTTTGGAAGTGGGATACCAAAATATTTAAAATATTTTTAACACTGAAGAGAGTTTCAAAGTTGCATGACCAAATTATAGAGGGGAAAAATAAGAATGGGTAGCTAAAGAGGGTGGGCATATAGGTGTTAAAACCTTATAAACATGACTTTCTACTGGATCTCCTTCTAGGTGTACATAAGGAAAGGAAATAAACTTTGATGAATTAATATATTGGTAACAAATTAGAAATGGAATACTGATAAAATATTTTATAAACTTTTAAATCAGACTATTTCTGTCTCTGTAAAGCCATTTTTACATTTCCTAAAAGCCAATAAAAATATTTTAAAATTAAAATACATACCCAAATACATACATGTAATAATATATAACAAATCAAAATTCAAAAAAAAAATTAGATAACTAATTAAAAACTGCTTTACAGAGACAAATATATAGGTTTTTTTTAACTTACTGTCAATGACTTTGTCATGTGACTAAGAGTTTTCATCAAATCTTCTCCATCATTTCTTTGATCCAACTCGATAACCTTCACTGGTACATTAATTTTTTTGAAAATAGTTTTAGCCATACTGCAATATGAACAGTCAGTTTTTGAGAATATAACAATACAATTATGAGAAATTGCATCTATAATTTCTTTAGCTTTTGGTGAATTTATGTCTATATCCTTTGTAAGTGTAGAATCAACTGGTATGGAAGGCTTGGAAGGGTCCGAAGGTGCAGACGCTTGTGAAAATGAACCTCCCATGTTTTCTGACGTGATATACTCTCTCCCAATACAAATTATCTGGAAAAAAAATTAATAATAATAATAATAAATTAACATTATTCTTGAGAACAGGTTGAAAATATCAAGTGACGAACAAAATATTTTTAAAAACAGTTGGCCTACCCTTTAGTGAAATATGTTTAGTTTTAAAGTTTAATTATTAATTCACAATTTTGTGTGAGGCAACACTTAATTTCTTGAGACTATTTTTTACCTACCGACACCTGGAAGGAAAGAAATCCAATGAACAAAATTCAGTTTCATATGGTGTAATGTTGCATCACCCCTCATCCCCCCACCCCTCCATCGAAAGCATTACACACTATAAACAACCAAATGGGCCTAAAAGAAAAGTCACCTTGCAGCTATGTGTCTCGTTATCCGTTTGACTTTGAAACTGTAACTTCAGTGATCTACAATTCATATAAACATTATGTTAATTCAGTTACAATTTAATTAATCTCAAATGTTTAGTGAGGAGGAAAATAAACGATTACCTATCTCAAGCAGACGAAACGTGAGCCACACTTGTACAATGGAGGCAGATCAGTAAATTAAGCAATCACACTTGTATTACACACGACTTGTTCTTCACGTTACCTCAAAGCGGAAGTAAGTCGGCGGTATGATGCCAGGCTGAAAATTAATGTTAGATGACTTCCCTTGAGACATATTCCTTTATTTTTAGACGTAAAATAAATGTAATTTTTTTGTTTTGTTGTTGATGCGGGCCGAAGAAGTGATGCGGGCGGGCACGGTGATAATCTAATCATTAAAAAAAACAAAAACATTATGGGGCCTAAGTAAAACACATCTGATCCAAAACACCCAAAATTCTAAAATTGATCCACCCATTGAGTGATTAACGAGGCTCAACATGAAATGGTGTGAGTAGAAATTAGACTAAGTACAACGTAATCGCGGTAATTATGAATGATGGCGAAAGCCGAAGTAACACCCATTGCTATGTCACTGTTCTTCGAAGATTTTGTTTGTTGGTAAGGTACTCTTAAGTTCTTTATGACTTTACCAAGTTATATGCACTTGTAATCAGAAATGAGTGCGCCGACGTTATCATAGTTTGAATGATTGCGCTTTAAAAAAAACAATTCTTTGATATTTTCAGTTGCAAAAGAAAATAATTTCCGTGTAAGTAAACTCTATAATACGGTGTAATAAATATGTTACAAAACTCGATCCCGTAAAATACCGATTATATTACTACTAGTGTGTTATAACCGTACACCAATCGCTTTAAAATGAATATTTCTTTTATGTTTTTATTTATCCAAAACTGAGTCACAACGGTAGGCCAATAGGATTTGATTTACATCACTGCCACCGCTAGTATTTACTTCCGCAACCAAACATTGTACCATGAACCGCATTTGTATAGAGAAAAGAAACATTTGCGTGTCATGTGGAGTGGCAGTCGATTTTGATCATGTGACTTGTAGAAAATGGTGTTTACAAAATAAAGTAACAATGTCGAATTAATATTAATTTAACAGTGGATTTATATCATTTTACATTATCAGTTTCCAAAGAAATTATGTGGATAAAGCCAGAAGAAGTTTTGCTAGCGAATGCATTATGGTAAAAAGGACAAGAATGTCATTTCCGATGTGGCTATTTAGCCTATTAAAGATTTTATGGCCAAATATTAATATAGGCAAATATGCATCCACTTCAATATTTGTGTTTACATCCTGCTGAGTGTAATCCTCTCACTTACTTCTCATCATTTGTCCTTTCTTAAAGGCACACAGATTTTGGAAGTATTTTATCTCTACGTCTCACTCTTTTTCTTTCTTAATAATATCAGATTTTTGTTATGTCATCTCGAAGTTCATTTTTAAAAAGATTGCCATTTATTTCTGTTTAACTTTAGGCAGAGTTTAAGCTATCATTTACCAATTTGTCAAATATGAATTAAAATGGAATTTGGCGAATGCACTGGATTATGAAATCATCAAACAGCTATTTCACTTTCGATATATATACTAATGTTTTGACTCTACTTCGTTGTTGCTTGTGGAATTCCTGCCTTTAATTGGTTTTATGCACATGTACACAGTTCATTCAGAAAACATTGGAAAAGTTTAGACTAGGTAGCTTTGTTGTCAATCGAAATAACTGCCTTTTCCGTTACTTACGATTCATTTGGTACACTTTAGATGATTTTGCCTTTGGCAATAATGTCACTCCATGCTAACTGAAACTGAATTTGGCTACAGAATTTCTGACCAAATTAGCCAAATTGCTAATGATATTTACGGTCCAGCTTAAACTCTGTTTAGGGGTACATTAATGGAACATTTCATTGAGATTTCCCATTGTGTTCAAGAATTGGGAAATAGTTGACTCATAGCTCAGATGTAGAATGTCCACTTGATGGGTCATGGGATTGCTTTCTTGATGTACATTTCAGCCAAATATTAAACTCATATGATTTGTCTAAAGCCAGATATCTTCTTTAGAGATTTCAGATCATCTACCTATTTTGTTATAGGGACAGTTTATTTTACATTTCATCCACAACTAAAACTATTTTTTTATCAACTATATTTTGTCTTCCTGTTTATGTCTTGTCATTGTCATACATTTTGTCTGAATTCATTTTCTTCACATTCTGAATAGGTCAAAATGGTCAAAGTGAAATAAGTTAAATTGACATTATTAGAAAAGTTAAAATTACCACAGTTACAAAGAATTTTATTCTGTGACACTTGGTGAAAAGGGAGCACACATTTCCCCGTGATCAACAAATGATTGTATGAAATTTTAAAATAATCTTTTGTTCATTGTTTTTTGTTTGTCTATAGATACCTTGATGTTGATGTGAGAACTTGTTATATGATACCAGCTATATATATATATACATACATATACACACACACAATTTTAAATAACATGCATGTTTTCTGCCTTACTTTTTTCTTACACTATAACATATAAGAAACAAATTGATTTAATTAAAATCTCAAAGAAATTCTATCTCTGTTATTGATCATAAACTGATGTTTTTATTTTGCAGTATATTCAAATATTTTATGTGATGAGACTAACTAAATATGTTCATCAGTATGTTAATTAAGAATACTTAAAACATGTTTAACCATCTACTCCACTAAATGAAATCAGCTCATCTATTTCACACCTAATTAAGAGTCAATACTTGGTAGAATAAATACTGTTTTACTATATTACTATTAGCAGTATCAAAATGAAACATATTCTTGTACTTTAATACATAGCTGTTACTGGTTGTTAATTTAATTTACATTTGGTGCAGTGAAACAGATATGAGACATTTAAATATATATGTTATAAGCAGGCTAATTGCTATTGGAAACTGCAGCTTCAAGATGGAACAAACAAAAAAGGAGAGTTTATTTTATTTAATGACGCCTCTAAAGCACATTGATTTTTATCTTTATCATCGGCTATTGGACCTCAATCATATGGTCATTCTGACATATTTATTCAGAGGAAACCCGCAGTCAGCACATAGGCTAGTCTTTCCGATAAACAGCAAGGGATTTTTTTAATATACACTGTCCTAGAGACAAGACAACACATGCCACAGCCTTTCATGAACAAGTTGTGGACCACTAGTTGGAACGGCAAATGGGTCCACAAGACGGCACCATGATAATTGCCATTGTATCTGGTAACGAACATTTACATTTGCTGTTATAGACTACCTCTTGTGTGTCTCTCGGATCTCAAGGTAAACCTAGGCAATAAAGTCAGTCCTCTTCATTGGAAGTTAATCATTGCTCATACTCATCTAAAGGTCATCTCAAAATAGAGTGAATGTTATGCACTTCCCTTTCATGATTTAGTTTTATCCTGTGAATATGAAAATTGGCACCACTACAATTTGTATGATTTTTAGGTAAGTAGTGGATTACTGTCCTGTTTTTAAAAAAAAACATTGATAGTCATACGTATAAACAATAAAACTAAATTTTCATAACTTTCAGCACAATACATGGATGTCATTAATAACAGATAACATGCAGTGATTTTAACACCACCTATTAAATGTCAAAGAATAAATTTATCCTAACCAGATGTTAATATTTTTTATTTTACGTGTAATGGAAATGATTTGTTTATCTTGAAAACAGAGCTGAAAATGCATCTTAACAGAATATAAAAAATGTAAAAAGGTTTTTGTTTGAGGACCTGCGATCCCCATCCAAATAGAGAAAAATGAAAAAGCTGGTTATAATTTTATTTACCGCTGGGTGCTTTATTACCTCTCTAGGATATAATGATACCACAGCAATACACAGCTTTGCTGATACCAACCCAAAATTTACTTTTTACATGTACAGTGGTGGATCTAGGTGAGGGCCCCAGGGGACCTAGCCCCTCCTAAAGTTTGAAATTTAAATAATGTTTTAAAAAAATTATTATTATTAATTATTATTATTTTTTTGACATCAAAGAATCCGATATTCTTTAGGTCCTCCACACAAAGGGATTTTCTGTATCTTCCATATATGTACCTATATGCATTGTGGTTTTCTTATGTTAACACATGTTCATGTTGTCACCATGTTTGAAAAGTTAACTTTTATTAAAAAAATTAATTATTATATAATATAAACTTTACTACTATCTTTCTTGCTTGTGACTCTTTTATTTTCAATCTAATTACTAGAATAACATTTGGAAGAATGTCGTCATTACACAAACATTGTGTACTTTGTTCCATTCATCATGTCCACCACATGTTCTTATTTTCTGTCCCACAGGTGTTTTATTCTATTTTTATCTGAGAATTCTTATTGTATGCATCACCTGTACATGTATGTGTATATCATGATAAAAATCATTTCATATTCAGACTAAATTATTGATTTTATGAGGTGTTCAGTGTGTAACAGCCGATACAATTGTTGATATTCATCTGACAAAAAGTCCAATAAGCACAATGAGTCATGAATGATTGACTGACATTAGCATGCAGGATATTTATTACTGTATTATTTCCTGAACTAAATCTTCAGTTGGTGCTGTCTGAATAATTATGTTATCATGTGCAACAGTATTAGCTTGAGATTTTTCCTGTTTCAGGTGGTGTTATGTGTATGCTTTTTCAGCAACAATAATACTAAAAGAGCACAATGTATGTTTATTTCTGTTTAATAAAAGATTTTAAAGTTGCATCATTTTCCTGTTCCAGTGACTTGTCTGTTTTATAAGACTAATAATATTGCTTTCAGTGTCAGTTATATGAAAAGACTGAAACTGCATCTTTTCAGAAAAGTATCACAGATTTATTCAAGCATGTTAAGTTCACTAATAGCTGATATCTTAGTCTTTAAACACAGATCTTCTAGAGCAATCAACATTTGTACATGTACATACATGTATAGCTTCAGGCATTTTTTAAAAATTATTGTTCCAAAGGAAAAATAAATTTCAAAAGGTTTATTCCTTCAGAGAATGTACTATACCTTTAAAGATACTTAGTCTAGTAATTCTTATAAAAAAAAACAATTACAGTAACACATAATTTAGTGAATAAAACTGATAGAATTTTAAAAGATTTGTATCACGATCCTATTTTGAATGCCACTATTTTTAGAATTGTGTAATAGTGTATATTTTCATACAGTATTGTTTTGATATTGTGATCTAAATGATCATTTTAAATGTTTAAGACCCAACATTTTTGAATTGTAGCTCCTTTTATGACTATAACTTTGTCAATGGAGCTTTTCTGATTCATCCGTCCATCCATCCATCAATAAGATTCATCCACTGATATGATCCACCCGCCAACCATCCATCCATCCATATGGCAACTATTTTTCAGTTTTATAAAAATGTTTACTTTTTTGCAAGGTATTTTTATTTGAATTTTTTTTTGTTTTATGCTTCAGGGTCACAGAGCGAGCAAACCCATATTTTGTGTTGCAGAAACGGAAAGGCTATGGAGGGGGAGGATTAACTGGACTTCTCGTTGGAACTCTGGACACAGTGCTTGACAACAAGGTAAAAACATTCAGCTCATCTTTCTGTTGCTATGAATATTAGGTAAACCAGTTTTATTAATTACTTCAGTTTTATTCAGATGTTTTGTTAAATTGTATTTCCCTACTCAGAGGTGTCGGAACTGTGGTGGCAGGGGTGGCAATTGCTGCCCCAATATTTGGACAATAAAACCCCCTAAAAACACAAATCTTCAATAATTTTGTTGGTGTATGTTTGGAACAACATTCGCTTCCCCAATGTTATTTGATTCCGATGCTTCTGCTACATGGTAGTGCTGAGGTGGGAGTGGGTTGGTATTTTCATTGTACAGTCTATTTTTTATGGCTGTGTGATTGTATTTTGTCCATATATCTGTTTCTTAGATATGTGGCCTCCAGTAGCCAATATTTACTTTTGTCATGGTGAGTTGGGAGGGGGTCATTAAATAAATAACGTTTTTGAGTTACTGCATTAGTGAGATGACCTTAAACTGTAATGATTGTAATAGAAATTTAATTATCATGTAAATTGGAATATTTCAGACATATCCATACAGAATATTGCATCAAACACCAGAATCTGAAGTCAGTTATGGTAAGTCTTTCTTTATTGTTTTATAATTAAAGGTAATGTACAAGAATGTCTTGTTTGGTCATCTGCTTAACTGAGAATTAATTTGATAATTTTAATTAAATTCAAACATAATATTATAATCTGATGTTGCATTGAACTTGAAGACTATAATTTTAAGTTGCTGTCAACATTCCAATAAAGGTATGTCTACTTTATTGGAATATTTTTGACAGTGCTTCATAATAAGATTCCTAAACTATCTATGGTAGTGTTAATAAAATACACCTTTTTACTAATTGACATGCCACCTTTTTGGGGGGTGGGGGGGGGGAGCTATTCTTATTTGTGATTGTAAGTGACACTTGATAGCCAGCAATGAACTACATTTATTGAACCACTTAATAATTTTGTTAGCTTTTAGATGCTAAATTGCTTTATCATGAAACTTGCAGTTAATAAATTCTCCCAAAATGTAGTTCATTGACCATTTACAAGATAATGTACTATTAACACATCTGTATCATCCTGTAAATGTTCACCTCTTAAGTAAGCCACATCTTTATATTTTTTTAATTATTTTTATTTTTTTATTTCACCACAAAATATACAGTACATATAAAATAGTAACAAGAATAAATTACGTTTATGACCAAACGTATCAACGATTCTGAATCAATTGAATCATTCAGTTGATTTTAAGGAAAAAGTTCCCCATCACTTCTGTAGGGGTGTGATTATGGAGAGTGAAAAATCTCCCATGAACCTTACTTGGGAAATGATTTATAGCTCTCCTCTTCTTTTTAAATGTGACACCCTGGTATTGTGGTGGTTCTGGCTGGTAACAAGAGAGATAGATTTTAATGTCATGACAGATAGCTTAATATTTAAGTCTGTGGTGTATTGTACTTACAGCAGTGGCTCTGGCCGGTAACAAGAGGGATATAAGTAAAGACTGGGAATGGCTTGAGCAGAATATGATGCAGACATTAGGTAAGATAAGTAATACTAAGATACAACTTTTCACTTTCTTTCATTACTAGATTGACACTAAATAGTGATTACATAACGAGATTCCGTAAAATACCAATTATGTTACAATGAGTGTGTTTTCAATCATACATCTTGAGTGAAAGCGAGTGATATATAATTTAAAACACATGAGTTGTAATATATATCAGTGTTCTGTGGGATTGAGAGTTGTAATCTCATTTATTTCACCGCGCTGTAGTGCCCTATACTCACTTACACATGCACACACACTCACACAATCAAACTTTGAAAACTCAAAGTTGAAGTGGACAATGAAATACTTTGAGTTCAAGTTCTCGATAATCATACAGCCGCTCCTAAAGATGAAACAGCATTGCAGTAATATGATTTCATTCGATATTGGAAGAAACATGCACTTCCCAACACACAGATGTTAGCCTATTCCTATTGAGCATACAGAAACAACAGAAATGAAATCACTTTGAAATACATGTACATGTCATCTCTGTGTACTTTTATTTATGGACAAAAATAAGCAATAAATAACTTTTATTTATTGATTATTTTTCAGGTATCAAAAAACAGTGTAATAAATTAAAATATTAGATGTCTGGGACCTTCGCCATATTGCTTGAATTACAAGAAAGTGTGACTATTGACCAATCTAGCTATCTGGTTACCAGATCCTGCACCAAATTGCTCAATCTCTCATGTGTCAGTTTCTAACATAACTGAATGACTTGTAGTTATTGATTTTGAATTCACACTTAAATAGCAAATATCAGGTTTTACATGGTTTACTCATTAGAAAGGAAAAAGAAACACTGTTTATTTCACCGCGCTGTAGTGCCCTATACTAACACACACAAGCGCACATGCACGCATGCACACACACTCATACAATCAATACCCTCCACTTCCCAACACACAGATGTTAGCCTATTCCTATTGAGCATACAGAAAAAACAGAAATGAAATCAATTTGAAAAAACATTGCGCGAATTACAAGAAAGTGTGACTATTGACCAATCTAGCTATCTGGTTACCAGATCCTGCACCAAATTGCTCGATCTCTGATGTGTCAGTTTCTAACAACTAAATGACTTGCAGTTATTGATTTTGGATTCACACTTAAATAGCAAATATCAAGTTTGACATGGTTTACTCATTAGAAAGGAAAAAGAAACAATGTTAACTGTTAATACAACATTTCTTTGAAAATACATATGTAATTACATATTAGGTAATGAGGCTCTCCGCCATGTACAAACGTCCACAACCAGATGCAGAAATACTAGTGTAGGATTATTTCATTCTGCATAGTTGGCAGTCTATTGTTCTGCAATTATGCGGGTCATTCCATGTAAAATCAGTCAATTCTAGGAAAAGTTCATGCCTGACCCCTCCAGAATCACCTGATTCTTTTTGTACATTAACTATAATATATTTAATGAAGCTATGCAAAATTGTAATTTTATACTATGAATATATTCATAGTTATAGCCCCTTGAAGTACCTAGGGGTAGTGTAAAATATGACGATTTTTATTTTGCGTTAAATTTTCAGTCATTTTTGAGCTCTCATAACCTCATAACTAAAGGTGCTAGCTACATGAAAAGATGCTTTGGAGTTGTGTTCACAACTTCAATCAGATTTATTATAAATGCCTAACATTGTTCACAATCTCCATCCAAAATCTCAATTTCGTTCAGCTAAATTTGTTTTACAACCATCTTTGACCATTAATATCACAGGATCTATCTTTGTATCAATGTTCAAATTGCACAAGTATAATGTCTGTGGCCTAGGCTAATAGAAGCAGGTATTGGTAGCATGCACATATACACTGTTTTCTGAGAATTTGTCATAGAAATGTCAAACATTTAATTTTTGTACTTCCTTTGAAGATTCATATCGCCGTGTGGGATAGGTGGCTGGTGAAAACAAATTGTATCAAGTGAAAGGACTCATTGTCCCCTACATTTTGATACAAACTCAACCTCTAGCCATGATTCCTTCTGTTTCAAAATGTATGTCAAACATAGGCTTATTTTGATGTTTGAGAATATAGTTGAGTGCAGTGAAATTGACAAATAACATTGGTATGGGCACATGTGTTATATACTAGAAGTAAACTGACAATGTATACTAGTAATTTATATATGATGAAGCTATTTACATTGGAAAATTTAGGTTCATTCAGGGTCCACTTAATTGCATTCCTGATAATAACATATTTCTGTTATTAGGATATTTGATAAAGGAATAATCCTGCTAATTGCATAAAATGTTTTTGGCACCATGCCTGTGCAATTAAGAGGATTTTACTGTAACTTAATCATATGTAAATTACTGGTATACATTGTCAGTTGTACTTCTGGTATATAACACGTTTCCATACCAATATTATTTGTCAATTTCACTGCCCTCAAATATATTCGTGAACATCAAAATATGCCTATGTTTGAAATATATTTTGAAACAGAAAGAATCATGGCTACATGTTAAGTTTGGTATCAAAATATAGGGAAAAATAAGTCCTTTCACTTGATACAATTTGTTTTCACCAACCACCTATTCCACATGGCGATATGAACCTTCAAAGAAAGTACAAAAATTAAATGTTTGACATTTCTATGACAGATTCTCAGAAAACAGTGTATATGTGCATGCTACCAATACGTACTTCTACTAGCCTAGGTCACAGACATTACACTCGTGCAGATTGAACATTGATACTAAGGTTGATCCTGTGATATTGGTGATCAAAAAAGAAAAACATTTGACCATTACCTGATGATTCACAGGGGACAGTGTGCCACTTAACCTTATGCTACAATAAAGAAAGAGACTGCACAACAAAACAAATTGCATTAAAAATAATCTATAATTCATTGACAACAAATAAAGTTACCGATATATTTTGTAAAACTGTATACTAACATTTATCATAGTCCAGTGATTCATAAAATTAACGATTTTGTTTGGTTAAATAATAGGTGCGTATAAGTACATTTTCTCCTAAACAAGGTCCCATCTCCCTCCCCTAATAAGTGAACTTCCGTTTCCACTTAGCCTCATATGTGCTGTTTTTGTGAAAGTCTCATTCTCGTGTTTTCCGTTAAGTTTTATAATTAAGAAAAATAATTTGTATCTGAACTGATAACTTGAAGCCAGAATCAACTAAAATTCAATCAACAATTTTTAGTTTTAGCTTTTAAATGTATTTGGACAGTTAAAAAATTTACAAAATCAAATAAACGGATCACTGAAAACGATTCCGTGGTCGATAACTTTATCGATTTTGGCAATTTTAAAATGGACTGAACAAACAAGAACTATATTTTTCATCATTACTGGACTTATTTCAGTCCAGTGTAACTAATTTTGGTTTTTACTGTAAGACATATTTTTCGATTTCACCATTCGAAATAAAGCTTTCGGAGAAATAAAAAATAGAAATCAAGAAAAGAGCAGACATTTGCAGGCCTACGCAAGACTATCTTGTCAAATTGTTTGCAGTTTTAATGCTGTAATAAAAAAGTTGGTTATTTTTCGAAGTACAGTTAAGTGATAGTAATTTAAAATTTTAACTTACCCACAAAAGGAAGCGAGTTGTTTTGTTTCAAGTTTTATGCAAAAATTCACAATGACAATGTCTGTCAGGTGCATTAGGCCTATAGTAGGGACCGCATCGGAAAACTAGTAGCGCTACAACTTGCCACTACTTGTTCGCTGAGATTTGTGGTTTAAAAACAGGCCCACTTTGCGGGCCCTTTTATGGTATGTTGACAAAGACATACGAAGTGGTCTCCACTTGCAGAAGGTTGGTAAAGGACTAAACTTATGTTTTAGCATCAACATAAACGGTTTCGGTTAGGGGTTAATAGTTTATTGCACATCAAAAGCGAAATCAGTGAATCGAGCCCCAATTATCTACCCAAAAAAATCATTTTTTATTAGTTATAGCAGTGTTCACATATTAATTCTTTCTTAAAACATACATTAATACATCACTGTTGCCATACGTATCATTATGTTTGTGTTTTGAGATAAATTTAAAGTATGGCAACTGTTTGAAAACGCAAATTTTTCTTTTCACTCAGAATCCAATATGGCGGACATTTATTTTACATTATTAATTTTCAATTTCAATGCAATATATTACATTTTTTTAATAGTACTATACCTCTTAGAGCAGCGTGTACATCTATAATGACAATAATAATTATTATCATGATAATAACAACTTCAGTAATAA
>JAULBS010097438.1:0-31934 GCA_032355785.1 Symmetromphalus regularis | reverse complement strand
AGACACCTAATAGTCACAGAATATCATATGCCAGACACCTAATAGTCACAGAATATCATATGCCAGACACCTAATAGCCACAGAATATCATATGCCAGACACCTAATAGCCACAGAATATCATATGCCAGACACCTAATAATCACAGAATATCATATGCCAGACACCTAATAGTCACAGAATATCATATGCCAGACACCTAATAGTCACAGAATACCATATGCCAGACACCTAATAGCCACAGAATATCATATGCCAGACACCTAATAATCACAGAGTACCATATGCCAGACACCTAATAGTCACAGAGTACCATATGCCAGACACCTAATAATCACAGAATATCATATGCCAGACACCTAATAATCACAGAATATCATATGCCAGACACCTAATAGCCACTGAATAAACAATGTGCTGGGGTGTTGTTAAACAAGGTGCTGGGGTGTTGTAAAACAAACATTCCTTTCCTTACTGTTAATCAGATGGCACCACTGGCTGGAATGGGAAATGAGTTCACTGAAGGGTAACAATTTAATTACATGTCTGTGCATTTTTATTACTGGAATTTTAGAAAAACGTGCTTCGTGGGAACTGAAAAAGGCATCAATAGGCATACATATGATTTATGCATCACAGTAAAAACCCTGATAAAATATTGACAAAAACATTATTGTTATGTCAACTTTCTATTAATTAAGTTTTCTTACAGGAGTTTCACTTTTCAAAAATACATTCAACTCCTTTTTAGAAATCCTGGGTATGGTCTGTATAAATAATACCTAATTACCATAGGCTTGCTAAATGTCATCCCAGTACAATGGTTCACAGAACAAGCCTGCTATACTCACATACCATGACCTTTGTTACACCAGTTGTCGACCACTGGCTGGAATGGGAAATAAGTTCACTGAAGGGTAACAATCTAATGACATATTGCCGCTTAGGTGGATGTTCTACCTCTTAAGTTGTTTACATTTAATTGCCAATAATTAACAACATTTTGAAGCATATTAAACTTTTTTAATTTTTTTATTTAGACCCACATCAACCTAAACAAGGTACTCCAAGTAAACAACCCAAGATTTCAGTTGAATCCAAACAGAAGATATCTGTGACAGAAAGTGATGAAGGCTCAGAAAAGACTGTAAACACATCAGAACTGGGATCTACTCTAGAAAAATCCTCCAGTCTTGACCCAAGTTCTCCTGAAAAGAAGTTGGACAAAACCCAAGTATCCTGTGATGGAGACAAGACTGAGAATGGAGAGAGTGTCACAAAGCATGATGGTGTTGCAAAGACTGATGGTGGGGATGATGACTTGCTGAATGATAGCGATTCTGATTCAAGTGATGATGAGGATGATGTTGCTCTTGATATCTTGTCAGAGGAGGAGAAGAAGCGGAGACAAAGAGAGAAGAGGGAAAGGGTATGTAATGATATTAATGATAATTTGGTTGCAAATTTTTCTTTGATGTTGACTAAATAGACAAAAAGTTACAAGTTGTTAAAGATTATTTATCCTGAGTGAAATCAGTGCTATCAGTCATGAATTTTAGCAAGAATCTTGACTGCATTACTTCATAGGAACAGATAATTCTAAGTGTCAAGTAGGTTATTGTATTTATTACAGTCTAACATAATTAGTTATGGAGAAACTGAACCTTAGTTATCTACCTAAACACCGCTAAAAATGCTACATTTGCAAATTTATTTGCAGATGGAAAACCTCATTTTGCTTTAACAAACAGCTATCTTTTTAGGATGGTTATAAAAAAACATATGATCCCACATCTTATTCTCAAATGGGTAATAATATTCTTTTTGCCCCTGCATTTAATGTCCATTTATTGATTCTCAGATTCTTCATAGCATTCTCATTCTGTTCTGATTATGGTATTAAAGAGCTTTCACATTCCATAGAATGAGTTTCATAATATTAATAGCATGAGTGTTACGTTACAGGGTACAGCTGGAAAAGAAGCAGAGGCCGCAAGTGAGATGTCCGAACTGGTCAATTATATCATGCCAGTACATTTTCATTCCTTTGAGGTTGCAGAAAGTAAGTCTACAGTGTTTGTCATATTCCCATTATTTTACTGTAGAGTTCTTACTGCTGGCATTTTCTTTAAGGATATTTCCTAGATGCCTTTTTTATGCTATGTTAATGTTAAAATGGATTGAATAGTGTTGGTTGTAATATTGTCACGTTCATTTCTTACTGCTGGCATTTTCTTTAACAAGAATACTTCTTAAATGCCTTTTTCTGCTAAATTATTGTTAAAATGAGTTTGAATAGAAAACATTTCTAACAGATTTTCACAAATAAATGAATCAACAGTAAATCTGTTATAGTTTAATAGTTGTACACATGTTCAGTGCCTAACTGTTGTACCCATACTCAATGCATTTGAATATGGAGGCAAATCAGTAATATTTTATAATTTTTCTTTTGCTTCTCGTCATCTGTTTCTTTTTGTGTGTTTCAGAACGCAGGAGATATTATGAAATTTCATCATTTGTGGAAACACAAGGAACAGCATTGTTAAAAGAATTTCCTGTTGAGTTTGTCAAGTATCCTTTTACATTGAATACTGTAGATCTTGAAATTAATGCAATCATATTAATTCAAAAAATGTGAGTCCATGTTATTCACATTAATAATATGTTGCATTTATTTCTAACTAAGTGCATAAGTGATGAGTCCTTAAAATAAAACAAACTTTAAAATACCAATATATGATCATCGTTTATCACATTTTATTAAAAACAGCACAAGACACAACTTACAATGCAGAATTATTGAAAATGTTTTAACTATAATAACATTATATTGCTACCTAATTTTATTCACTGTTTCAGTTTTTAAAACAGAATTATCGAGGATTCATTACACATTTCACTAGAATATTTTTAACAGTATACACAATACCACACTATACATTAAGTTTAATATGTACTTTTTTCATCGAAATTAAGTATTTTGTCTTTGAAATTCATGGAAAATGAGTAATCGGTATTTTGGAAAATCTGTATAGTTTTTTTTCTTTTCTGTTGTCCTTAAATGATTTCAGTTACAATAAGTACCAGCTCAGCAGAATTTATCCCCGAGGAACAAGAGTGGACTCAAGTAACTTCATGCCACAGGTATTTATTTAGAGCACATTAAGGACTGTCTTGTTTTATTAAGTTTAAGGTTACTGGTATTTTTAAAATAATTTCTAATTGAGAATTTTTATTACCTATCATTACCCAAGGTTATAAGTGACTGCTTGTTTAAGAAATGTAAAAATCTGTGTCATTATTTTTTATTGTCTGTTACTGATTTTACTTTGGCTAGCACTATCAGAGAACCCATTGAGCTATTTTCCATTTCAGTCAGTGATCCACAATTTATGTATCCTGGGCCGTGTCAGATGTTGGTTTCTTCTGTAGACCATGTATAGAATTTTAACTTAGTATTTTAAATGTTTCAGGTGTTTTGGAATGCTGGGTGCCAGTTGGTGGCACTCAACTTTCAGTCTCTAGGTGAGTTTGCCAAGTTTGAATAAACATGTATCTTGTCATAGAATATAGTCTTGACACCTTGGCTAACAATAATTTGGTGGCACTTGTGTTGAGATTATAAACCATCTTTCCATTAAGTATAACAAGAATATGAGATATTACTAAAATTTTAAAGTCACTACTATTCTCCAAGTCTTAGTTGTTAGGGCAACATTTGGGCATGTGTGTATACCTTTTTATTCCTGATGTTATTAGGGTAAACTGTTAAGAGTAAATTGGTATCATATAAAAACAAGTAGAATTCATTAGCATAGATAGAATTTAATATTTGAGAGTTTCTAACTATACCAAAAGCACTTAAAGGGTTGTAAGACAGGCAAATATAAAAAAATGAAGGTAAAATAAAAAAATATATAATTGAAGGGCCATAGACCCCATGCTTCCCCACTCTTGTCTTTTCCCAATTTGTGCCCAATTACTTGTTGATGGATCAACATTGATTCACAGTTGAAACTATTCTTTTAACATTCTATAAATACAGTTTTTTTGAGTTATGAATCAAGGTTTAATCATCAATCAGAAATCACACCTAAGAGTTGTCTTTTCCTAAAATAACTTAAACTTCTGACTGATGTAATAAGCATTATTTTATGCTAGGTATAATTTGGTGAGGTAATATGTGATAGAGAATGGAGATGAGGGTAGAATTGAGATTATTTCAGTACAGACTATTGAGATTTAATTTTAATCCTCATTGTTGTTGTTTCTTTCTAGATCTTGCTATGCAGATCAACTTGGGTATTTTTGAGTATAACAAAAGGTCAGGCTACATCTTGAAACCCGATTTCATGAGGCGCAGTGACCGACATTTTGACCCATTTGCTGAGTCGACTGTGGATGGAATTGTGGCTGGAACGGTATCTGTTCGGGTAAGCCAGGTCTAAACATAAAAACAGTTTATGTAAGAATGTCCAAATACAGTTGTGTCAGGATAAGTGTAAAATTTAAACATCCAAATCTACATGAAATTGTGTGTAAATTTTTAAAAGTTCTATGAAAATCTGGATTTTTTTTTAGTCAATACACCAAATCCAAAATAATTCAAAAGACATTAACAAACATTATGGAGTCAAAATATTTCTTCATCATGGTCTACAAACATATCAGAGTCGGTGATTTCCGGTAGTATTTAAAGTTAAATGTAGCTTAGAGTAAGATGTAGCAAGATGTAGCACAGTCTAGCTTTGAGTTAGAGTTACATGTAGCTGAGTCAGATGTGGCTTACGGTTACTGATTTCATTTTTGCCGTATATTATTGTAGTTTGAAATCTATGCTAGTGAACCTCAAAAGTGAAATAACATGTTTATGTGCTAATTCTGTTTGTTTTTTCAGGTGATATCTGCACAGTTTCTCACAGATAAAAAAGTTGGTACGTATGTTGAGGTGGACATGTATGGCTTGCCAACAGACACAGTGAGGAAAAAGTTCAAAACAAAGACCATCCCCGCTAATGGGATTAATCCTGTGTATGATGAAGAACCATTTATATTCAAAAAGGTAAATACTAGTTGGAATTATAGTACCAAGTAATTACTTTTTATTTTTATTTTTCACTTAACCAACAAAATCTCAAACAAAATGCTTTCTACTTTTGAATGGTTCCAAAACCACAAATCCAATCATTTGTATGATAAAATGATGTTATGATCATAACTAAAGGTGGGAAAATACTGATATTTCTAAAATATTATATTTTGACGTTGTATAAATATATTTATAAAAATTTCTGTTTATCAACTTTATTAATATTTATTAATTATAAGGGCTATTGTTGTTATATTATAGCCATTATAATTTCTCCATTTTAGATTGTCTTGCCCAACCTCGCAACACTTAGAATAGGTGTGTTTGAAGAAACGGGAAAACTCATAGGTCATCGTGTATTACCTGTAGAAGGACTTAGACCAGGTGTGTACATTGTGTCACCATAACAATACAGGTGTTTCTTTTTCCATAGGTCGAGGGGTCAAATGTCAACTTTTGAATTGGGTCTAAGTTCGTATTTTGTGTTTAGGTACATTTCTGACATATTATAAGTGCTAAGTAAAGAAATTTGCATGTTAATTTATTTTTAAAATATTTTCAATGCATATTATTTTTTTCTAATTGTTTTAATTTGTAGGTTGTTATGGGGAAGTGCTTATTTCTTTTTATACAATTTACAGTAATTGGTTTCAGATGATGATATTTATAATTTGTAATTTTTATAAATATACCAGTTTAAATTTGACAGAAATCACGTCAAATATGATCATGTATTTTGACATGGAAATTTAATAGAAGAAAATCAGTATGTCAAAATTATTATTAATTTCTGTTGATAAACTTTTCATATTTATGTTTAATTTTTTTCAGGCTACCGTCATATACCACTTCGGAATGAGAACAACCAACCGCTACTTCTGCCCACCTTGTTTGTTCATATTATTGTCAATGACTATGTATCTGACATACATCAAGGTTTGTTAATAGCTTATTAGAAATATTCACCGTATGGTACCTATTATCCTTATTAATGGTTACTTACATGTGTTTGACCATAGCACAACCTATTAAGATCTCCACAGTATTAAACAAATCTTTTTGTTAAAGCTACAGTCTTGAAAATATTTTTAATATTTAACCAATTTAAATAAATATTGCCAGTTTGTTTTGTGTCCATGATACATCTTTCTTATCTTTCCATCAGCTGCCTTGTCCTTTGTTTTTGATACGATATCATAAATTTAAATGATAATTATTTGCAGTCTACACACACACAATATTCAAATCAGAGACTATGCTTTATAGAGACATAACTAAAGTAAAATCCACATAAATCAAGGCCAATTAAAGATAAAAATTTAATGTACTGAACCAGAAAGAATAGAAGATAATTTATATTTACACTCAGTTTTCCAATAGCATAAGAGGATAATGAATAATACTACTATAACAAAAAAAACAAAAAAATTGTTTTTATTTAAATGTTATTATCAGATTTTCTTTCCTTCAGAATTTGCTCGAGCTCTGGAAAACCCGACAGCATGGTTGTCTGCCCAGGAGAAGCATGCCCAACAGATGGCAGTGCTGGTTGAGGATTTTGAAGTCGATGTAAGCAGATGTTTTTGCTATGACCAATTTCATATTCCTTATTATTATTAATCTTATATTATTTTCACATTGCTTCCACAAACTGAAGCACTTTCTAAGCTTTTTGCACAAATCTTTATTACAAATAAAGATTAAATATTTATTTTTGTGATTTGTAATTATTCTGATGTTTTACACACAATGGTATGTTTTTCTAAATCCCACTCATATATTATAACCCACCCAATCCCGCAAATAGATAAGAAAAAACAATTTAAAATATTTTAATATTTTTTTTTGTACAAATTATTAATAAAAATGTGGATAATGTTTTGGTGTACATATGAAAACACATTTACTAGCTTTCTGCAAAATAGACACATTGTATCACTGCAATGCAATTCTCTATTTGAATGTTTTGCATTCTTTTCCCATAATCAAGGAGAAACCGATGCAAGAAAACCGGACTTTGCAGTTTAGTTTACCGGTACATAATTATATTTGTTTGTATATTTGTTTCATATCCATTTGTTATTATTTGCTCCAAAAGTAGTATTTTTGTTTTTTGGTTACCCATTTTTTTTTAGTAATTGTGAAGTTTGTTAGGTGTATTTGATCATTTTAGTTATTTAGTGATAACCTCATAACCAAACTTTATAAACACAGATATTTTGGATTGAGCTTTTTTTGTTAGTGAGCCATTAAAGTGAGATCTATGGTCTTACTACTTTGTTTTGCATGGTAATATTAATTCTTTTGACTCAATTTCAAAACTTGTAACAAACATTGACCAGTTCTCTTTAAACATTTTCAATTTGTAGATAAAGTAAATATTTTTGTTTTATGTATACATGTATATATTATTTTTAAAAACTTAATGTCATGTTTTAAGTATGATAGTTGATTTTATTTTATTAGTTTTTGTATTGTCTTCCCCAATAAAATTATTGCTCGTATTATACTTGTTTATCCCAGAATAAGTTATTTTTAATATTTCTCTTGTATTGATGTTATAGATGGTTAACAATCATTTAAATTTTGAGATTTAAATAGTACTATTTTTTGAAAAGTTTTGTTGATGCAAAGTATAAATTATATATATATGTACATATTTATATATTTAACCCCTGAATATCCTAGCCTGTAAATATGGGTCTGATGTACATAATTTAAACAGTATAATTATAGTTCCACATATAAACGTTTAAAGTATTTCTTAAGGAACTGATTATAATATATTTAATTTTAAAAATGCTTTACTATGATTTGTTTGTTTTTATTTTATATTCTTTTATATTCACTGTATTTAGATATAAATCAGCTTTATACACTGCTTATTATTATTATTATTATCTGTTTTTACTATAGAATGTACTGGTAGATACTCCAAACCACATGTTTATTTGATGCTTTGTGTCACTAAACATCTGTCCTTTACTTCTTCATATATATTTATAAATAACCAGTTCAATTCTTGACTTAACTTTAAGTAATAACTGCTCATCAGTTATACATACAAATAAAATGTTACACAACTAATGGAATATAGCGTTAAAGGACAGTATGGTAGAAGATGTACAAATCACTCATACATTTGATTTTGTTAGTAAGGGAAGAAAACTGATTTCTTACAACAGGTTCTGATTGGTTTTCTTTGTTTTATTTTGCTTAGGATGAGCTAGCTAATGTAAGTGATCCCCATCATTTCAGTTTGCTTTTATTCTGTGTTGTTTAGTTGTGTTTTGAAAACCTTACTTAACACTAGCACAAAAATGATTGTTATATTTAAAATTATTATATATACATGTAATAATAATAATGTGTGGCAGCAGAGGATAATCAGTCAGATGTTGCACATTCTAATATTGATTTACTTCCTATTAGCAGTCCCACTGAATAAATAGATTATTTTTTAATTTTCACCATGAATGGTTGTGAAAACATCTTAACTTTCATGTCTACACATTTTTTGCTGAAATAAGTCAATAACACACATTCTTTGTGTTTCTGTGTGACCTGTCAGTCTTAATTAACGAAATTATGTTAAAATTCCACACTAATTTGGCCAAAATTCATCTATGACATTGCAACCCCTTCTCTAATCCAATTTGAATAATTCAGAAAGTATCTTGATCTGTAGAATTTGTTTTATCTTATTTCATTAAAAACAGATATTTCATCATTTTCACCATGTGACTGGTTATCCCATGCTGCCATGCATATTATTAATACATTATAAAGAAATACACTTGTGCATTTATATTTATAATTATTATAATATATGTGTTATATTTATAATTATGTTCTGATGAAATATCCTTATGAGTTTTTCACTATTATTAAATGTAAAGATTTTATTTTAAATTAGATAAAATGTTTTATGGATGGAAGTTATTAATTCTGCATTATTAAGTGTTCTATTTGGCTCAAAAGAATACATGGAGTATCTTTCTGTCTGTCTCTTCGTCTGTCAGTTTTATAGTCCCTGTTTTCTATACAGTACTCAATTATTAAACGTCTTTAAACCATGGCCTATGAAATTTATAAATTTTTTACTTCATATGGACATTATATATACTTTATGAAGACTTAGGTTTTGGTTATTTAAAACTGCATGTCTGTTGATTGTGATTATAAATATTTCCAAGTAAAAAAGATGGTGTCCTACCACAGTAGATTCTGTAGCAGGATATTTGTGCACCCATTTCATGTGGTTGAAATGATTCCTCGTTATGAATATAACTACCCAGTTGAGCATGTTTGTTGTATGTTTATCATAATTGATTATAATCTATTGTTCAAGATTCTGTTTCACTTAATACCCAAACTTTTTTCTCTGAAAAATATTTCAAAGAATAATCTCAGCAGTATTTTACTAAATTAAATTTAATATTTAGCACCCATTTTAATTTTTATTATATTTTAAATGTAAAATAAAAATTTTAAAATTCAATACTCAATGTTTTTTTAGAGTTAGATCATCTGCTCAATGTTTTAATGTCTTTTAGTAATAACCCCCACACCACCCACTAATACAAATGAACCCTTTAAAAATGATCTCTTCTTTTTTTCTTCACATTTTTTATGAGGACTGCCACAATAATTAACATTTCTGCATAAAAATTATTTTATGCAGCTAGTATATATTATTAAAACGAAATTATTAATAATAAAAACATACTATAAAACTTAAGTTATATATATTTCTAACTGTACCTGATAATTGTGTGACAGGGACAGATTGATAGATAGAGGATATTTTGACAGGTACATCAAAAATAATTATTTCCTGGCTTTTGGTGGTCTTCTTCAATTTTCAAACAAAGATATTGTTACCTATATGAGATTAAAACAACCTAACAAAAATACTTTGTTATTATGTGAGGAGGAGGTTTTTTATTTTTGCTTTTTCAGGGGAAGGGGCGATTCAATGTCAAATCACTGATTTTCATGTGCACAAACCAACCAGCATTAACCAAAAACAACAAAATTACATTACTAAACTGAACATCGTAAACATTGATGTCATTAAATATGCCATGTTACTGAACTGCACATACTAGAACTGCACAATCTATTTTGTTTTATGGTTTTTAACATTAAATTGCATGGTATCTGACTTTGTCTGCCACAACCTCCCTCCCCTCCCCCTACACTCTGATCTATATTTATATGTTAAAACTTGCATTATTTCAATAAATTTATATTTTAATACTGGTTAATGATCAGTGTAGTCCTCTTAAAATACATTAACAGACCACTTGAGACTAGATTTGCTAATCAGTGATTATTGGATGTTAAACATGAATAATTCTGACATGCAGTCATCTAAGGAAACCTGTCTGTGGGACGGTGCATATAAAAGATCATTTGCTGCTTATCGAAAGGAGTAGCCTATGTGGTGGCAGCAGGTTTCCTCTAAAGACATATGTCAGAATGACCATATGTATGACATCCAATAGTCAATGATAAGAAAAAAATCAATGAGCTCTAGAGGCGTCATTAAATAAAACAAACTTTACTGAGAAAACCCACTACATTGTTTCTTTAGCAGCAAACACAGTCCTTATAAAACTTTTTTTAAAGTTATACTTCTTAATATAATAGACAAATTAATTTGGTAAATGTTGTGGTTGTATTGTATTTTTATTAATTAAAAATGGTTATGTACATGTATGAACAGACAATAATGATAAACAATAATATATTTAAAAATTATTGCATACCGATTTTCATCCTTATTTTTTCCCTCTAAATTCTGTAACATAAATTCAGACTGGAATATGTAAGCATTCAGTTTTTAAACATCTGATCTGAATATTCAAAGCTATTTCACAATTCTCTACATTTTCCTATTCATAGAGATTACACAAATGTTGTGAAATACCAACAATTATGATTGACTCCAAACTCAGCTTTATTTTCATAATAGAAATGTAAAATTATGATGACAGTAAACTAGGATTCCTGATCTCCTTTACTTACCATCTACAAATGTTGAGCAAACCATGCATGAGATGTTTAGTGGACGATATTGGTATAATCTGTTGTGTGGGTGTGTTTGTATACTTGGTATTCATTAAGTATGTCAGTATTTACTAGATACTGTGCATTATTATACAGGGGGATCATTCTAAGGCACTTTTCCTAACCACTGATTGGGCCCGATGTGTAAAATATGTTCTGTTAATGTATCTTCTTTTTTTAAAATTAAAAACCAACATTGCATACAATTTATTGGTTTTATATAGACCTTGGTTTTTAAAGTACTTGATTTATGGAATCGCCAACTCAAGAAATCATGAACATGAAAGTTGTTTTTTAAATCTGTAATGATTTTGAAATTGTTTTTATACATAGTGCAACCAAAGATTAAATGAAATTAAAATTCCAGGACTGATGTATTGTAAAAAAAATCTGTTCAAAAAAACAAGTCCTTCATTGGTTGCTTGTTTTTTGTTTTAGTCTTTTTTTACTATGAAACAAAGGTTTTAAATGAAAATATCCATAAAACTAGTAATAAAAAAGTGAGACCGTAGACCGTTCATTATTTACATTTAATGTTTCTGGTTATCCAAGTACAAAGGTCCTCAATGAGTAGGTTACCTCCGTTTGGTCTGGAGATATAGTTGTTTTCAACAGAAAATCTACAAAATTTTACCTTTCTTTATTTTTATTCTCTATTGTTTTGAGCTTCAGGTTAACTTTACAATAGTATTAATTTACTAGTATCATTAAGAAGTTGAAATACCTGTTAGAGCTTTACAAATAAGAGTTCAAATTGATTTAATTTGTAAGTATATTATTGAAATTCTTTGATTATATCTCCAGTATGACATAATAAGGGGAACAACTCATGTCATGCGATAACATCTATTTCTAATTTAGGTCGAACAGTGTGTTGAAGTCCCAACAGATAATAAAAAACATTTGCTGTGGTGTTAAACAATTTCAAAATCATTGTGTTATGTCACATACAGTGATAATTTACATATGTGTTCACAATATTGCAGGAAGAGATGGAACAATCAGATAAAATACAACAACGTCAAGATTCAATTTTAAACCGCAATCCTCACAATGGAAGTCTGATGGGCTCGAATCTCGGTTCTGACCAGAAGTTGACTCGCGCTCAGTCTGCATCAGTGAAGGACAGATCACTAAATAAACAGGACAGCACACAGTCTGGACAGTCAGGCTCATCAGGTCAGTTTGCCATACGGTGACCAGTGGTGGATCCAGAAAATCCATTTAAGGGGAGCCCCTAAAGAATCCTCAGATTCCTTAATGTTGAGAAAATAAAAATTTAAAATAATTATAATTTGTTAAAAAAAAATTACGGGGGCTCCTGCCTAGATCTGCCACTGGTGACATGGATTGAAATTTAATGAAATTCTTACCAAACCTCTTGGTTGGCAAGCTGTAAAGTTTGTCAACGAAATCAGTATATACTGGCCTTAGTGATGTAGTGGTTACACATGAGGCTGATAGGCAATGGGGTCAAATCTCAGTCAGGGATTCCTAAATTGCAATATCAGCTCCAACACTCTATCAGTTGGCAGTATCATGTGAGAGCAGCTAGTGTATTTCTGTATTACATACCATTAACAAATCTAACATCACCTTAATTAAATACCACAACCCATGTGTTAAATAGTGTTTGCAAAAGCTTTTAAGTGTGAAAACTTTGAAAACAAATTCTTGTTAAAATATAGTATTATTAGACCACTGACATCATGAAAAGGGGAATACCAAGGATTTGTAATAATTTAAAAAAGTGTGCTTTTAATTATTTATATTTGTGATGAAATAAGTTTCACAGAAATTTTGGCATTAAGAACATGTAGATATATTTTACTTCAAACATTATCTGACTGTAAATTTAAAATAATATACCCCAGGTTCAAGATGATGTTTGCAAGAAACTTCTGTTGTGACATTTTAACCATATTTTACTAGGCAATCAAGATATATCATATTAATTTGAAAATTTAATATTCAAAATATTTGTACAAAATTTGTAAAATCATTCTTCCATTTTATTTTAAAAACTGTTTAGTGTTTTGTAATATTGTCTAATTTTTGGGATATTTTGTACACAGGTCCACACACCATCACTCGGATGCAATCTAATCTACCTGGTATTGGTGTAATATTGTCTAATGTTTGGGACATTTTGTACAAAGGTCCACACACCATCATTCGGATGCAATCTAATCTATCTGGTATTGTAATATTGTTTAATGTTTGGTATATTTTGTACACAGGTCCACACACCATCACTCGGATGCAATCTAATCTCTCTGGTATTGGTGTAATACTATATAATGTTTAAGAAATTTTGTACACAGGTCCACACACCATCACTCGGATGCAATCTAATCTACCTGGTATTGAGAATGGGACATCTGGTGTGTCACTCGTCTCTGTGGCTCAAACCACAAAACTCAATGGTGAGATCTATTTGTATTTTTTTTTAAATCGTATAACATTAGTTTTTTTCAAATGATTTGGGATATGGTTGATATGGACTGAGGTGATATTCAAAACACATATAATGTATTATCTTAATTGATGAGCTTCTGTGGTCCATTGGTAGAATATTAGACCCAGGATGAATGCAGTAGTTCAAAACCCATTAGAAACCATAGAATGAATGAAGCATTTAATGAAGTACATAGGGTCTATATGGCATGTTTAATTTAAAGTCAAAGAAATAATTCATTATTTATGATTATATGAAGACTGAAGACATCAAAATATGAGATGGACATTTATACACAATATGTTCATGAATGTTTTTATCCATTTGAAGTACTTGATACATGTGTAGACATTGTACAAAACATTTTTGAAACTGGTGATGTATTATCTTAATTGGTAATTTATTTCTTAGAAGTGTTTGGCTCATTCCTGTATTTTTGAAGGAACCATTCTCACAAAATGTAATACTGTATCATGTTTTAACCCTCCAAATAACATTAAATTTGTTAATTGGATTGATGTTTCTTTTGTTGTTCAGTATATATTTATTCTCAGTAAATAATTATTTCAAACAGATCCTGAGTTACTGAAGCCCACGCATCTGTCAGTGCTGAAAAACCAGAAACAATTCCAGAAAGCCCTGAACAACCGTGAGAAAGATTTGCAGTCAGTTCGCAGAAAACGTGACAAGGTATATAATGAGTTTTTACCAAATTACTGAATTGCATCTTTTAATGCATCTATGTAGTCATAGTATTGTTTGCATTAATGTTTAGCTCACATTAAATTCATGATTTGCAGTACTTACATACAGGCCCAGACAGAGGGAAGGTCATGTGGGTTAGTTGGCATGGGCCTACAGTTTTGAGGGGTCCTATTTCCCCTGGTATTTAGCACTGATTACTTAATGAGCATTTTGAAATGAGGGCCTACATTTTACATCTGCCCCAGGTCTATTACCAGCTTTGCAAAGGCCTGCTTATATATGCTTTACATTATTGCAGATTAATTTTAATACTATTTCTTCAGTTGCTGTTTGTATTGATTTAAAATTTGTGTTTTTTACCAATCTCTTAAAATTTGATTACAATTATTTCTGTTTTTTCAGAATCATGAAAGTCTCTTAGAATCATTCAGCTTGAAGCTAGACAAGCAGGCAAACCAGCATTTGAAGCAGCGGACATCCCTGGAGAAGACACATTCCAAAGTGATAAAGAAAGCAAGCAAGTCTCAGGATCAGAATAAGATTCAGGAAGTTCAGGCTAAATGTCAGAAAGAGCAACAGGATCTCATCGCACTACAACAGCAGAAGGTGAGTCTAGTGATTAATCTAGATATTATCTAACATACGTTCAGGCTAAATGTCAGAAAGAGTTACAGGATCTCATCGCACTACAACAGCAGAAGGTGAGTAGTGATTAATCTAGATATTATCTAACATAAGTTCAGACTAAATGTCAGAAAGAGTTACAGGATCTCATCGCACTACAACAGCAGAAGGTGAGTCTAGTGATTAATCTAGATATTATCTAACATAAGTTCAGACTAAATGTCAGAAAGAGTTACAGGATCTCATCTCACTACAACAGCAGAAGGTGAGGCTAGTTCAGGTTAAATGTGTAGTGATATAAATTGCCTAACAGAACTATATATAACTCTTGAACTTGGTGGTCCAGTGGTAGAATGTTGGACACTCAAGCTGATGATAGTGGTTCAAAACCTATTGGAGGCTGGCACTCACTTGACTAAGAGTCAAAATTACAAAAATGTCTGACATCCAATAGCCGATGATTAATAAATCAATGTGCTCTAGTGGTTTCATAAAATAAAACAAACCAAAAATAAAAGAACTGCTTTGTTAGCAAATTCAGATATTTAATTTCTAATTTGTGGTGTCTTAAAGGAAAATAACGCTGTTACTTGTTGCAGATAGTTGTCCACTATTGATGTAACAAAGACTCTTATTGTCTGTCATATCTGTGGGAAAATGCTTGTAAAAGATGAAAGCAAGAGTGGCAGTAACAGATTTCTTTTGTGGACTGTGTAAAAAATACCATGTATTTGATGTTTAACAGCCACTGATTCAAAAATATCTGGGATGTCATTTAATAGACAATTCTTTCTTTATTTATCAGCAAAAAGAGTTAAAGCAGTCACAAGCACAGATTTTGGTTGCTAAGAACATTGACTACTATTCAGTGGAGATGAACATCTATGTAAAACATCATGAACCAATCTATATGGTTCTTCAGAGCCTAATGTCGGTGAACCATGCCCAGCACAAACAGCAGCTGATTCAGTTACATGACCGTGAGGTGTATGAACTCAAGAAGCGCATGGACCAGCAGAGCAGAGATCACATGAAGGCACTTGCCAAAAAACACAAAGACAAATCAGAACTGTCAAGGTGCTGCTAATATTTTGGGTGGAATTTTTATCAAAAACAAAATCAGAACTGTCAAGATGCTGCTAATATTTGAGGAGGAATTTTAGTAAATAATAAAATCAGAATTGTCAAGGTGCTACTGATAATTATTTTGGAGATGGGTGGGTTGATTGTGTAAAAATCAAAATCAGACCTGTGAAGATGCCTTTAATATTATGGTGGAAATTGTTATCCAAAATAAAATCGGAACAATGAAAGTGCTACTAATATTGTGGGGAAATTGTCAAAAACAAACTCAGAATTGTGATGGTGCTACTAATATGTTTGGGGGGATATTTTGTCAAAAACTGAACTGTCAAAGAACTGAATGATCATTACGGTATCAGTGTGGATGATCAATACCAATTTTTCAAAGTCATAAAAGATAAAAATCTAAAATTATTAAACAAGATTTTTAATGATATTTAAATATTGAAAATGTTTTTTGTTTTGTATTTTTTTACATTACTGACAAAGCATATTTTTATTTCAGGATAAAACGAGAAGCACAAACAAAACATGTTCAAGTTGCTGTTCAGGAAAGACAAAGGGTAATAAAAAGAGAAACATGACTATTTTAATGTTACAAGTATATATATTTAATTCCTAATTAAGCCTCTACTTGAGAAAGTAACAAAAGATGGGCAGTTGATCAAAATATGATCATGATCTAGCTCAGTGGTAGAGTTTTATGAATTCAGCCCCATATGATTGACATCATCCCTGGCTATTTATCAATAAGAGTAGCCGCATTAGTGTGGCAGCAGCGGGTTTCATCTCTCCTACTAACACTAACCTCTGTCCTGGAAACACAGATCAGAAAGCTGAGTTGTGTGCTTGAATCTTAATTGGATATAAGCACAAAAATAAATACAACCAACCAACCAATGATTGACATCTAATAGCAGCTGCTTAAACAATGTGCTGGGATGTTGTAAAACAAACATTCCTTTCTTTCTTCAAAAAAAAGAGTTATCGCAATTTTTTTAAAGACACATACGTTACTTTCCAAATTATTTCATTTGCAAAGGCTTTAATTCTAGTATGTGTTCTTTTCTGCTTGGTACATGAAAAATCAAGTGGTGCATGAGTGTCACAAAAAACATTATTTTGAAAAATGTTGTTTTTAAAAACATTTGGAATATTTTACTTAATTGTTTTAATCATGTAGTGTGGCTTGAATATTGGTTATTCTGTTTGTTTTAGTTAAAAGATATCCTTGAAAAACGACAAAAGGAACTTGAAGAAAAATTAGATGAGGTCACACAAGAACTTGAAAAGGAAAAACAAGCTGTAAGTTATTGTTATATAATTAAGTGAGAGATAAAAACAAGCTGTAAGTTATTGTTACATAATTAAGTGAGAGATAAAAACAAGCTGTAAGTTATTGTTACATAATTAAGTGAGAGATAAAAACAAGTGATACAAAATGACATCATTAGTTGGATGATGCTAGCACGCTTTTGTTGTTTCTTCTTGCTTTTAAATAGTTTGCATTGACTTTATTTTTTGTTATGATATAAATCTAATATTTATTTATGACAGTGAATTTAAAAATGATCTTTTGTTAAACTGACAAGATGAGGCTTTTACAACTATGACATCATTATATCTCTGAAATACATTGTCACATTGGCAAACTGAGGCATACAACAGTGTGTTTACTTAATTAATAATACAATTTTGTCATGAGAACTGGAATAAAATTCCTTTCACCAATTTTTGTAGGATTATGGGATAAAGATAATAACCAGTTAATGATGTCAGGTATTGTTTCATCCAGATACGGTTAAATGACAAATTCCCCATTCTAAGCATTGTGTGATAAAGCTGATTATTAAATTATGTCATTAACTTATTTTTCAATTAAAATACATGTATACGGTTTTTACTTCAGGTTCTTGCATCATATACTGATGAATTCAATGAGAAATGTCAGAAGATTAAGGTGCAGTACAAGGACCAGTTACCCAAGTCATTTGACGAAGATGACATGTACCCAGCCATTCCAGAAAAGTCATCTCCTTTAAAATCCTCACCTGCCAAATCATCCTCATCCAATTCTGAGAAGGTATCACCAATGCACCGACTACCAGCAGACAATGAAGACAAGACGTCAACAGAGAACACATCCCCATTCCATCAGCCTCTTGCAGACATTGAAGAGAAGACAATTCCAGAAAAACCATCCCCAATGCATCAAGCATTACCAACAGTTGAAGAAAACGATTCTTATGTACATGCAAACAAGATAAATTCTCAGGAACAATTAACGGCCATGTAAATGTTTGCAAGAACTGTGCCATATGTCATTGCAATAGACCTATCAGTAATGTTTTATAAATGGGTACGTTGGTCAGTTGGTTATATGGTTTTCATATCACAATTCATTTAAAGAATAATGGAGACTTGCAGCCATATGTATATAGGAAATTTTTCTATTCTAGTATGCAGGTTATATCATTAACATGAGATAATACTCAGACTATACTACTGATAAAGATTTTGGTTGTTTTAGTCAAGTTTTGTTTGCAAAACTATCTTCATAAAAAGAAAAATTTCAAATATAATAAATTATAAATTAATGCTATAAAGTTTGATTTGTCTGAAGAAAACCAGTGTGAATCTGTTCTTAACAAAACTTTAAAATATAAAGTACTGGGGCGTTGGAACTGAAGTCCCCCCAATAATTGCCATAAATATGAATTATTCACTGGTAAATTCTGATGTTCAGAAACAGGAGCAGCCCCCATCCCTAATTTGAATTTTGTTCTGATGCCCCTGAAGTGTGAACGTAGGTAATGTGCATAGAGTTAAACCATACCTTGACGTTTACAGGAATCTACTGATAATGCTGTGCAGGCAATATATTTTTGTGAGTGATATTACGTTGTCTTTGCAATAAAGGCAGTACAGATCTCTAATTGTTACACACAATTTATATATGTTTTGTATGTGTAAATGTTGTTTTAGCATTATAACTGCAGCAAAACTTGTCAAATAATTCTATGGTTCCCGTAGACTGCACTTAAAACCATCTCACATCTGTATAGATGTCTTTGTGTTTGTTTTGTTTTCACAGTGTTATCAAATTGCAATGAAGCAGGTTTTTTTTCCATATTGGAATTTTTGTTAATGTCACTCGGGATGCAATTTTTTGTTGTAAATATATTTGATGATGAATACATTATTTTACTGTACAACCCTAATAATTACTTAATGGCTTTTCCAATTTGATGTGATGTGATACAAACAGATATCCTGTTTAAATAGGATAATCAATTAAAACCAAAAAAGACAAATTTTAGATCTTTAAGAAAAGAAATGTGAGAAGAGATTGTATATTTTTAAAAATCATTATAAATACTCTAGATCATTTACAGTCATTTTTTTATGGAAAGCAAAACATCTTGGTGTTAAATTTCCAATGGTGATAGCATTAACTTTTGGATTTAAACCATCAAATTTTTCATTTATGTATTTATGTTAATATTTATCATACTGATATTTTATTTACCATACATGGTCACTTTGACCTACTTTTGTATTTTTATATTCAAGTTTTTCGTGCAAGTGATTCTTTGTCTTTATTATTTATTTTCCAATGATTTATCTTTAAAGTGTGTTACTGAAAGTATGGTGTAGATTAGATATCAGTGAGATATTCACAGGGAGATAACACATTTTTAATTTAAAAATTTGTAGTTATGAACATTTTCTGGTAGTAGAACTTATCTGATGATCTTTGCAATGAATATTTGGATTTATATTCTCATTAATACAAATCTACCTTCACAGATGTAATCTTGCAATGGTTTAATCGGTAACTTTTTTTTAATCCATACACTGTACTAACAATTTATTTAAATCCTATTAATCCTATAAGATATAGATTATTTGAATAATCCTGTTGATGTCATAAGACACTAATACTTTTAATAATCATATTGTTGCCATGAGATATTAACAGTTTGCATATTGTTATTGATGTCATAAGCTACTAATCATTTGCATAATCATATTGCTGCAATAACATACTGATCATTTGCGTAATGATATTGATATTATTCCGGTAATTAAAATATTGACCATCTGAAATTTCTTTTATTAATACAGCATTTGAGGAACTGTCAGCAAAAACATGTTTTTGTATTATTTGTGTAAATATTGATACTACAAGGTACTGTTTATTTGCAAACAATTGTTGATATTATACTGGAAAATTAAAATACAGTCAATTTGCAAAATCCCATTGATATTGTAAGGTACTCTTTGCATAAACATTATAGGTACTATATAATAGTAAGTATGATATATAATTTGTTTAAATTATATTTATAGAATAACATTCTGATCATTTACAATTTACATGAATTTATTGAAGCTGTAAAATACTGGTTTCTATAAAACATTTGCAAACATATATCAATGGCACATAAAAGGTATTTGCAAAAATCTATTAATATATCACAAGGTACTGATTATTTGGATGAACCTACTAATAAAGTAATATCACAATGTACCATTTGCATAAACCTATGTAGCATATGTTATAAGATACTATATTCTAAAAGATGAATCATAATTTGAAACAGTATGTGAGATGTGTAAAGGATGGTGGTGTGTATTTATTTCTACTTTCTATTAACCCTTGCTTTATACTGTTACTTACATTGATAGAGTAGTCTATAATTTTGTTTTGTGTTGGTGACAGGTTTAAAGAAATATATGTAATAATTTTTATAATGCTCATATTAGAATATTTCTTTTTTTTAAATATTCCTATTTTTAGTAAAATAATGGATTATTATATTAAAACTATTTTCTAGGTGAATATGGTTAGGGTATAGTCAGGGTACTTTATAGTTCTTTATAGTTTAGTATTTGATTAGCTTATGGCATAACAAATAGTATGTTTGACTTTCATCATTGGCCAATTTCATTTTGTAAAAACCATCTTATTTTTCATTACCAAACAGTTCCACATTTTACCAAATTTCTCATACATGAAAATGATATTTCAAACATAATTTAAAAAATAGTTTTTTTCAAATTATACATATACATGTAGATAAAACATTGTCTATTTAAATTGTTGTTAATGATATAAACCTTAAATTAGATAGATTTATAGAACCTGTTCAATAATTATGTAATAATCTTCATGAAATATTTTAAATACATTACTAGTTATTCAAAATAAATATGGGAAGGAGGGGATAAATCTCAATTGATTTAGCATACATAATTGTTGAACAGATCTGTTATTGCTAATATAGAATAAGTTTTTATGTGAGTAGCATTTCCTGTTATTTGTGCTATGATATTGCACACATGATATAATATTGAATTATCATAATTTATGCCATTGTGATTCATCCTTTTGGAATAATACAAGTTAGTCTTGTTTATGAATATAATATTTACATATTACATTGTTGTTCCCCAATTCCAGTCATTTTGTATGCTTTACATTGTATTTTCGTGATGTTTTTGTTTTTTTTAGATATTTAATTTTTATTGACATGTCATTTTTCCCTGTACATTCCAATTGCAATGTTATAACACTGTTTGTTGATACACAAGTTGTATCTAATAAGAAATTTAGTCAAATACATAGTGTATTTTCAGGTATATGGTTTTTGCTACCTTTAACTTTCTAGTTGATTAATTACCTTGATGTTTGTATATTTCTGAGTTATTTATTGTTATTTATATAAACAATATAGTCCAGATTGTACAAATTTGTTATAAAGAATATTGTAAATAGTGAATAGAGATAAATATGCTAAAACTATATTTAGATTGTTTAAATTATTCAACCAATGAAATTAATTATAACAGATATGCCTGTACATAGTATTGTTTTGAATTAACCAATAGAGACAGCACTTACAGTTTGTGTGTAGTGATGGAATTTGATCTATATATAATTATGGTATGTTTGTATATGTTTGTTTATATGTGTTTGTTTTGTATACAAAATTTGCCTTTGAAATTCTTTATCTGGAAACCTTTTTTTCCCTTTCAGTGTCACATTGTTATAGTATGAACTTAAATCATATATTGACTCAAATCTTAATATTTATTGAAACTCTTTTGTAATGAGGTGGAAAAAAGTGAGGTTTAATAGTCACAAGATTTATGTGTCACATAATTTAGTTCTCAAAGTTTTTTTCTAGAGTCTATTCACAAACTTTAAATTATGGACTTCTGATAAAGAAATTAATTATATGAGGTTAATATTTAAATAATAATTATTATATAGACCTTTATTCAGTAAAATGTTTTATATATATAAATAGCATTATACCAGGCACTTAGGCAGATATTTGCACAGAGTTTAGGTCAAAGATTTCCACAGGTAACATTAGATTCTGCAAACAAATTCATTTATGAATATTTTGAAATGTTGATCCTTTTTTAAGTGATTTTGGCATGTTTTGGTCTCATTAACTGAGGCGTCTTGTATGATATTTATATTAAAAACAGATTGCTTTGATTCATTTGAAAAGAGATAGTTTTCAACAGCCAAAACCCACACTGTACATGCCCCTGCATCTAAGACGTATTTTACTATTAAAAATGTTTTACTGTAATCCAATGTGTATGCTCTTCTTGCCAATGTTTTTATCACTTTACATATGTTACACAGAGGTTACTACATTCACCTGGCCCCCAGAACCCCATACCCCTTACCATCTGTACCCCTTACGATCATTCTGGCAACCCTGCATTCAACATGATTAAGAAGGATAAAATAGGATCTGAATTCACTATATTTAGTATAATTTAAAAAGGGTGAAATATGATTAATTTTGCACAGACCACAAGAAATTAGACAAAAGTTTTGTTGCTTAATACTGATGTAATTAAATGACAGTTTATTGGATTTAATTTTCATTGTTCATTGTAGTGTGATTAAATGACAGTTTTACCATACTTATGACCTCTTAAACGTATTCATGTTGGTCTTATGTAATAGTAGTATTTTTCTCCCAATGCTTCACTCTCTAACCCCCATTAGGAAATCATTTAGGTATGATGGCCATTTTGAACTTTTAGAAACATGGTGGCTATTTTGTATTTCAGATTTTGTTCTGTCGACATGGGGATCTCTGAATACATATAATTTGTCTCTAACATTTTGCAAATTAAATAACATTTAGTCTCATGGTGTCATTTGTTTTCTGAATCTCCATTGTGAAAGATGGTGGTCATTTTGGGATTTTCAAATATTGTTCTATCAAGATGGATATGCCAGAATATATATCAAATGTGACTAAAATTTCTCAAATCACATAACATTTAGCCAGATAGTAGTATTTTTTCATAATGATCATATACTTTTTTTCAACATTTATAATGTTTTGAATCGGTTTCAGTTCAATTTATTTCTCAAATGATTTTTAAAAATATATATACCACAAAATAAAAACACTGAAAGGATTTCATTACCCATTATGAAAATATCAGTATTTTGGTGGGTATTTAAAATTTTGAGTGTTTTGGATTTCAGAAGCTGTTCTGCATAGTTGAAAATAAATGAAATGATAGTTTAGTCATGTTTATATGTCAATAAATGATAAAGATATGAAGATTTATTGATTTTTAATATTTGATGATGGCCCTCTTGAAAGTTTTCATCATTCGTAAATAAAAAATTGGAAACAGAAATTAGTGCCCAATGTGTTGTAATCAAGTAAAAATATCAAAACAATTCAAAATATATACACAATATTCACAAAATATATACAAAATATTCACAAAATATTCACAAAATATATACAAAATATATACAAAATATTCACAAAATATTCACAAAATATATACAAAATATATACAAAATATATACAAAATATTCCAAACATTTCACAACAGGCACTATGTATGAGTGCAGTGGTATTTTAAATCCAGACTGCCAAAAACAAAATGGCTTTAGTAGTAGCTTTGTAGTTATGTATTGCCTTACTCAGACCAATTGTGCTGTGTCAGATGTGAGTAGTCTCAGTCTCGCTTCTCAGCATAATTAAAAAAAAGATTAATACCAACATTCAGTACATTAACTTTATGTGTCTATTTTAGGAACTATTTATATACATTTATCCTGCAATCACTATAAATAGTGGTAAGCTATTGCTGCTTCAGAACCAAAAGGGTGTAAATCTGGGTTTGACACTACTGGTATCACTGAATGCCCCTAAATAAGCTGCATCTGGTGCAGAAAGGGTGTGTGTAGGTTTCTGAAGCTATCCTACATTTATCTTAAAATCAAAAGATATTCCACATAAAACTTGTGTCTTGTTGAGAAAGTTTTTGGCTCTTTTCTTGATTATATATTTGTATTTTAAAAACATTTATAAGATCAAAACCAGATACCTTAATCATCATAAAATGATTTTTTCCATCATAACATAATGAGGCCAGAAAAAATGGATTTTTATCATTAATTATAGCTACTTTCAAAACAGTGGATTTGGAGCTTCAGCACCCCCACCAATAATTCCCATAAATATGTTTCTTATTTATGGTTGAATTATTCACCGGCAAATTATGATGTTCAGAAACGGGAGCAGCCTCCCCAATATGAATTTTGTTGCAATGCCCCTGCAATAAACAGATATATGATAAAAGTGAAATTGTAGCTTCTCACATCTGGCATGCTATGATTGTATAAAATTATGTTGTCACTATTTCTGTGTATATATGTCACTATTCTGTGTATGTGGTGATGCCATGACTTTGCTTGTAGCACCATTGCCCGTGCTTTCATCTCGACATATTTTTTTATACTGTTTGCTGTTTATTGTGCCTTTTGCATCCTAGCTAGCTGTCAGTGTTCACGATTTCATTCAGTGTTCTTGCCAGCATTTCAATACAATGTTCTTGCCAAGATTTCATTAGGACTGGCAAGTCAGAATTTCAGAATAATGTGCTTGCCAGGGTGTTGTTTGGGGATGTTCTTGCCAGTATTTCAGTAGATTGGTTGTTTAGGATGTTCTTGCCCAGATTTCAGAATATAGTGTAGGAAATATTCTAAGCAGGATTCAATAGAACGTAGTCAGAAGTTAAATAATTAAAGTTAAGATTCTAATAGTGTTCTGTTTCAAACATGATTTCATTAGAATGTTGCATTGATTCCAGCAGGTTGTTCTAACCTGGATTTCAACAGGATGTGTTCTACATAGGATTAGCAGAAAAGATTCATATAGCGTATATTTCAACTAGAATTTCAATAGGACATGATTCAAATAGTGCAGAGTATAGTAAATTTACAGTTGAACATTCTGTAGAAAATGCTACAGAGAATTAATAATCTGTTTCAAAGGCTGAGATTTTTCTTCCTGCACAATAGAACTATTTTAGGGGGTGGGCCTCTGTAAATTTGGACATGATTTGATCCCTTTCTCTGCATCCAGCTGGCTGAAGCACTGGATTTCTGGCGCAAACTGAGATCTGCTTTTCGTTATGTTTGTCACAAAAGGTTTATATTTATTTGCCATTGTAACTCCACAAAGCTCAATTATTGTATATACAAAAACCAAACTGCCCATTCTTATTTGTATTTTATGTTGTTATATATTTTATTATAGTTGCTTTATCAATATCATAGTTCACATTCAAATTGTTATTATAATGTTAACTGTAAGCCAAAATTTGTGGTAAATTTGTTACACATTATTCTATATAATTTTAGATAGTGTATTTAAAAAATGTTTTGCATGTAGGTATTTGAATACTAGTATACACACAAGTTGTACCACCTATACTACCCTAGATACAAATGGAACTAGATTATAATCAAATAATATAATCAAATTGGTCATGTTGTATGCACAGAAGGGTATAACAGGAATTGTCCTAATTATAATTTTGTTTTATTGATTAATCAAATTTATGGAAATAATACATTAATTTTTGTTAATAATAATTCTCAAAAATCAGCAGTACAGCTATTTTCATTATTTATAATAAATAATAATCGCTATTTTTCAGAAAGTTAAAACTTGCAAGAAAATTGATCAAATCTTAAATATGTTTCAAGGACTTTATTTATAAAATATGATGAGTTTTCTTTTTCAAATATGTCTACTATTATCTTATATTTATGTTCATGTCGTGTTTCACCTTGGTTCTGCCCAGTATCACTTAGATGTGTTTGAAGCTGTGATAAGATTTGCTTGACAGCAGGTTTAAATAAAAAAATGTCAAATATAATGTCATGCAGAAGTTTATTAAATTTTATGAATTTCTGTGATAAACAAAAACTTTAAATATAACTATAAATTTAATATCTCTTGGCTACCTCAGAAGTATTCATACTATTAAAAAATGGAAAAAGAAGAAATGAGAATTTAATGTTTAGTCAGAACAAATGTATTAATTTATTTAAAACTTATTTTATTTATTATATAATATATTCATTAGTATTAGATAAATAAGACAGGGTTTAGCTGGATATTGGCAAGTTTATTTTATTTATATTCACACTTTATTTATTTAACAACCCTTCCCCAGCACAATTATTAAACATTGGCTGTTAGGGAAACACTATTTGTAGTCATACTGTTTGTAGTCTGTTACTGTTTTGTTGCTATAATGTGTAAACTAGTAATATGTATGTAGTCAGTGGTGGATCTAAGGGTGGCTATGATGGCCCGGGTCTCCTAAATTTTTGCGATTAAAAAAAAAAAATTATGATAAAAAAATTTTATTAGGTTTTTCTTAATATTAAAATTGGATTTTCTGGATCTGCTACTGGTAGTGTATCACACCATTGATAACAAGATGCAATATATGTTAAACATTGTTTAGTGTCTGTGTAGTACAGAAATATTATGAAAACACAATATATGTAGATTATTTTTTACAGTTTTTCTAACATGGAATGTAATTATTATGGTTTGGAAGTTCTGTACAGAGTTTGTTTTTGTTTTTTGTCTAACGATGATGCCTACCATATATATCTTTTGAGAAAAACTTTGTACATTGTCCCTTTGTGTTTGTCTGTATATATTTGTTATTTTGAGATCTAATGTAAATATTGAGAGAACATGTTTATTTGTATAGTGTGGAGACTGATATTTACATTTTGGGTATTCTGATGTATATTTGTAATCGTTGTAGGCAATGTCTATATGCCATAAATATTTTTTGATTTGTATGCAATTATTTAAATGAATGAAAGGGAATTTGTGAGATTTTTTTCAATAGACATTTGGCTATTAAAATATTAATTATTCATTTTCAATTAACATTTTTCTTATTTTATAGCAATAATTGTTTAAATTTTGACTTTTATTGCATGATAATTTCTTATTTACAATGTACACAAAAGTAATCATTAAAAAAAAAAAATTGGCGATATCATTTACAATGCACGATGACATTTTGTGTGTATTATGTAGATCCATAGCTATTTATTTTGTTCTTGTTTAATGACACCATTAGAGCACATAGATTTATTAATGATTGGCTACTGGATGTAAAACCCTTGGTAATTTTGCCACGAAGTCAGTATTCACCACCCACTAACACGTGAAGAGCCATAGATAACAAAATATACAATTTTAAATGTTTATCCTTAGATTAATTTTCATCTAAAATGTTATTGTTTGCTACAATAATATTTTAGGTTAAATCATTAGATTTTTTTAATAATCTACTTTTTTAGTCTATCCAAAAAATATCTATAAAATAAAAGCAGGTGATTAGTAATTTGATCAAGAGGTGCTTTGCGTGAGGGCTGTGATATGATAATTGTGTTGAAGTAATAAAAAGAGAAAAATATACATTTTTAGTAGAACTGAGTATCAGATTTTTATTAGTCTAGTCAGTACTCTGATATAGTAATTATAGGTTATATTAAAAGGAATCTATCACATTTTGGCACCACATTTATAGGTTTAGCTGCATATTTGAGAAACAAAAAATGTTTAAAAATATTTTTTAATAATATAAATAACGGTTCTGTGCTGTTACAAGACTTTCTAAACAGAGAATACAAAACGTAGTCAGATTTTCCAAACAGAAAAGACCAAATTTTGTGAGACGTTCCAGAGACAAAATTTAGCCAGACTTTTCAAAACAGGAGACAAAATTTAGTCAGACCTTACAGAGGAGACAAAATTTAGTCAGACTTTTCAAACAGAGGAGACAACATTTAGTCAACTTTCCAAATAGACAAGACAAAATTTAGTCCGACTTTCCAAACAGAGGAGACAAAATTTAGTCAACTTTCCAAATAGACAAGACAGAATTTAGTTAGACTTTCCAAACAGAGTCAGCAAATTTTAGAAAATGCATGAGGCAAATTTTAGCCACACTTTCAAACTAGAGGAGGCCAACTGAAATATCAGTAAATTAAAGAATACTGTGATGTATTAATAATATACGGTGATATAGAGTATAGAGCATCTTTTATGTGTAACATACAGGACAATGTCGGTACCAAAAATAAGATGACAGATTCCATTTAATTAGAAATTGTATGAATTGTTTGTGTACATTTTTCTTCATTACTTTACACCACTAAAGTCTGTTTTCGGAGTGATTTGAATGACCTTCCCAGTGCAAGATGGAAAGATTTAAAAACTCACAAACCTGGGATACTGGATGATGTTTTATCCAGTGGGATGTGAAACATAATTCTACAATAGTTGAATGTATAGTAATAAAATATATGTCTGTATTATTACAGCAGTTATGTTGTCCTTTTAGGCAGATTGTTGTCCACACAACTATAAACATTTGTCTTATGTGTATATTTGTTTGAAAACATTTACATGCTTTGTTTCATCACAATGTTTTGGGGGATATTTGCTCAGTGAGTCAATAATTGATAGATCCTAATAAAATATACTTTTTGACTTTAAAATTTTAGTCATGGTCGTACATCTTGGATTATCTATACTTCACTTGGACTCTACCTTGTACAGAGACAGTTTAAAAAATAACAATGGTCTGGTATCTGCCTATTATCGTAGTGTATTATATACTATAAGTATATAGATAGACCCTCAACTAGTAATATTGTTAAAGGGCACCTGTGATTAAAATTCTGGTCAACTGTTTTTTTTATTTTTATTTTTTAGTTGTTTACGAAACCAAGATAACTGACAGCATACATCTTTAACTTCTCCAGAATGGCTGAACTGACTGAATAGGTAGAGGTGGGGTACAGGTGGTGTGATTCCTTTTTTAAAGATATTTTATTTTTCTCTGTTGTATGTTATCAATAGCCATGTACAACGCATATTTTTTACAGACACTTCTTGCACCGTCTTTTTCAAATTCCTGTATCTGCATGTTCTGTACAAGATTTCAACAGTTATGTTTGAGCCAATACTGAAATTAAGAATGGCATTTTCAACTTAAAAACATGTTCTGTACAAGATTTTGTAATGGTTTGATTTAAAATTCAAATGGTCACTATTCTTTCTGATTGGCTTAGGTAACAGAACATATAACAAAGTGTTGTTATTCAATTAAAAATCCAAGATGGGAACCATGACTTTCAGTTTAATGACAGTTTTTGACTTCATAGAATACTGAATGTCTTTTAATTATTTAAACTACAAAATAAAATATTACACGTGATAACTAATGTTTGTCTGGGTAAATTTTCACTAATTATATTTTTTCCAAGTTAGTTGTTAGAAGCTTATTTCATCTTTTCATGTTTGTCCACCATTTCAGAACAGTTGTCTAGTTTTATGGATTAATGGGTGAAACGATATTGTTATCCTTTGCATAGACCCAGCCTTGGTCACCATTTGTCTTTCTCAATTGAATGTTGTAGGTAGTATTTCTTGTTGTCATGTTCTACAGACTAGCTTGTCAGCACACCTTACTCTGCTTTGGTGCCTGTGTTTTTGTACTGTCTCACTGTAAATCCCCAACTACTCAGAATAAACTGTTATAATAAAAGTGAAATAAAACTTCTTGTGTTTTAGTGTTATTTTCCAATACATTGAAGATATCATACCATTCTGCGATAGCAGGATAACATCATCAACTGAGTAAAAGAAAAGTTTGTTTTATTTAACGACGACTCTTGAGCACATTGATTTTTATCTTATCATTGGCTATTGTATGTCAATCTTATGATCATTCTGACATTTATTTAGAGGAAATCTGCTACCACCACATAGGCTACTCTTTCCAGTAAGCAGCAAGGGATCTTTCATATGCACCTTCCCACAGATAGGACAGCATATACCATGGCTTTTGATGAACCAGTTCTGGACCACTGGTTGGAATGGAAAATAGCCCAAACTACAAAGTGGTCTACTGAGAAGGATTGATCCGACCACCAACCGGTTCACAGGTGGACGCAATACGTTTGAACTACATCCCGCTGCCTGTTATTTTCCAATACATTGAGGATATCATACCATTCTGTAATAGCCTGATAACATCATCAACTGAGTTACCCATCAGAGGTAAAAGTAAAAGGAATAACTTAAATTCAGCACTGATTTGACGTGTTCATCTTTTCATATTCAAAATAATATAGCACTATAGTTATAAAGAAAGAAATGGACCGCTTCCTGGAATAAAAAATGGCTGAAGGAGATCAGTCTGTCAATTCATCATATCTCAGGCAGATACTTCAACTCCAAGCTATGTCTTCTTAACACTATAATTATTCAATTATTATAAATTTTTACCTGAATAAGAAAGTTGCTCCAGCTTTTGGGGTGCAGTTACCTCCCCCTGCCCCCTTCCTCTCCTGTCTCATATGCAAAATGTTTAAAAGTTGTTTTATCAGGATTATGATTTGTGCTGACTTACAAAAAATTTATGACGGATATTCAGAAATCATTGCATGATATGACATATCTCTAGCCTAGCCAGCATTAGGCAGATAAGACGCCTTGTTGGGAATTTCTGCAGATTTTTTTGATTTTTTTCCCATGATACTGATATTTTTTATCCACATGGTTCAAGCTCCCAACATCTGGGTTTGCCTTGGCGTTTTTCTCTCTCTGGCAATGTTCAAGCACATCCTTGATTATGGTAATATTTTGAAAAACTACTATTTTATTTTGACAACTAAAATCTGTTTTGTACTAGGTGTTGCTGGTGGGGCAGAATGAATTCAGTTTTCTTACAAACATGAACCGAGTTGTTCAAACATTAGCTTAGTCAAAGTTAGTTACAATTGTTTAATGACACAATTGGAGCACATTGATTTATTAATCATCGGCTAATGGATGTCAAACAATTTTGTCATGTAGCCAAAGTTAAAGGTGCACTATTATAGTTGCAATTAATGTATTTTACATATATTTGTGACAAACAATTACAAGTTAATTAATTCCTACAAACATTACGGCCATATTAATTCCACAGTATTAAAAGAATACTTTTAAAGTAAAGTTTGTTTTATTTAACGACTCCTCATCATCAGCTATTGGACTCAATCAGATGGTAATTCTGACATGTTTAGAGGAAACCCGTTGCCACCACCTAGACTTCTTTTTCTGATAAGTGGCAAGGGGTCTTTTTATATACTCCATCCCACAGACAGGACAGAGCATATCATGGGCTTTGTGGACTACTGGTTGGAACGGAAAATAACTCAAAAGAATACTTTTGTGCACTCAAATTATAATGGTGTTGAAAGCTATCATAAAGTTTCTTCTCCAGGACGAATATGGCCATTAAGGTCATACGTTGTCATTTTATGTTTACAAGTAGATTACGTTAACTGATTGTTATTTGCAGATTGAATTTAATGAATGCTATATTATAGACTTCAATGTAAATATTGTCCACATGTGAATCGGTCGGTCGTCATATTCATCCTTCTCAGTGTACCCATTTACAGTTTGGGCTATTTTCTGTTCCAACCAGTGGTCCACAACTGGTTTATCAAAGG
>JAULBS010097427.1:3186-16547 GCA_032355785.1 Symmetromphalus regularis | reverse complement strand
GCTTAAAAAAACAGGCTGACAGTAATGGCTCTTTTAGGATTTCAGTTTGTTTTCAGTTTAGTAATGTTCAGCTTTTTCCAAAAATTGGCACCATTTTATTCTTTTGGGAGGTGGCTACTTTCAAACCGGATTGTACGTTACCTTCACCCAACTGATGAAGAACTCAGGACCCTGGCTGGAATATCTCATGGAGGAGGTGGGAAAGGCAAAGCCCGGCGTAATGAGTATAAAAAGATGTTGAACAGCAAAAGCAAAAGCGACAGTTTCAATGTGCCAAGAAATGCTCCAATACAACTGGAATCTGCAAAGGTGGATGCAATTGATTTGTTACCACTGCATTTCTACACAGATTATCAGTGGCTTGTTGACTTCTCCCTGGGAGCATCAGTAGTGTATTTTTTAACAGAAATTTACTTTGCACTCAGTTCCCATAAGATTGAATTCAACGTGAGCATACTCTGGTGTTTGCTTGCAATAGGATTTTGTCTGAGAGTATTGTGGGCACAGATGCTGCTCTATTTCAAAGTGGAGGAGGGAGGAGAACGCACTCTATGTTTGACATTTGGATTCTTTTACCTTGTTCTAGCAATGGGAATTCTAGTTGTAGGAAATGATGTGCTGGAATTTGGATTGGAAGATGGCTACGACAACTTTTCTGGCAATGCTGTTGAATTTCTCAAACAACAAGGTGTTGAATCACATGGGCCAATTTCACTTTTGAATTTCAAGATTGCATTAGCATTTATTTGTTCATTTATTGGTGCCTTCTTAACTTTTCCTGGTCTCAGACTTGCTAAACTGCATTTAGATTCTTTAAAATATGCAAAAGAAAATATTCTGAAGCAGCTTGTTCTTTATGCTAATTTTTTTCTCCCATTACTCATAATTATTTCTTGGGTTAAACCTATTAGTCGGGATATTCTTTGTGGACATAACTGGACCTTTTCACCTCGTGGTGCAATTATAAACGATGATGTATTTGAAAACATTCGTCTGCTGATCGTATTGGTGTTCTTTGTTGTGCGCTTATTGTTACTGCCCATGCATATGCAATCCCATTTGAATCTTGCACATGAAAAAATAGAACAGATAAAGAAGGAAAGTGGGAAGATCAGCAGTCTGGAGCTACAAAAAATGGTTGCTCGTGTATTCTATTATCTCTGTGTTGTAGCAGTTCAGTATATCACACCAGCCATACTCATCCTTTTTTTGACATTTCTTCTTAAGACTCTGGGTGATTATTCGTGGACAGCTGTTCTTGGTGAAAGCGTTACAGTCATGTGGTCAAAAAAGAATGTATCACCAGGATTGGTGGCTGCTCCAGCTAATACTAATGCCACAACCAACATGGAAAGTATTGTTGAAACAGCTGCACGGTTCACGTGGGCAATGGGGAACATGCGTAATGTTTTTACACCTCTGTGGTACCGTGGTATTTTGTCACTGCTGTCTTGGTGGGTGTGTTTCTCTTGGTTTATAAGCACAGTATTGGGCCTGATGTATTATTCTCAGATTGAAAAAGCATAGAATTCAACTTGGCTTCCTTGTAATATATTCATAATATACATTTGAACATTTTTATACTAAGTACCCCACCAAAACATGATCAAAATTATGTAATTTTTCCACAGCATTATTTTTGCTGTGGTTGTTTTTGCAATTTTAAAATTAATTTTAAGGTGGTGTTGTTGTACGTCATATAGTTATTAAAAAGTTTGTTGGTTTTATTTATTTAAACCTATTAAAGAATACATTAATAAGGGGTCAAAATACTGAATTTGGTTTGGCCTAGAGATGTTTGCGTAGTTTTAAAATATATTTACATATCATCTTAATATAAAATTTATTATACACGTACCACATAGTATGTAATTTGTAAATAGTTAAAAAATATTTATTTATAGAATTTTACTGTTTGGTGTGGAAACTTTTGATTAGCATAGACAGACTTTATGCTCACGAACTGAACAGTGAAGGGTTGGAATGTAAATTGAAGCCAATTTTGACCCCTTTGATAAACATACATATACATGTACTTCCAAGTCAAAATTCACTAAGGATTAATTACTAAAAGCGTAACAGAGTATTTAGTAATTTCATTTTATCACTGTTCATATATTTTTGAGTACATTCTATTTAATAGCATTAATTTTGATAAAGTCTAAAATCTAATGTGAACAGTTTATCAGCAAAAAGTATTATAATGTTATTTTTGACAGACAAAAATGAACATTGGTGCATCAGAAAATGTACGTTAGCACATTTTCCCTTTAAAAATTACCAAAATTATGTTTTCTAATTACATGTATAAATTGTATAAACCAAATATAAATACTTGTCCTCATATTGAAATGCATAGGTTCTTGAATGCATTGTGTCAAAGATAAATGTTTAATTCAAGGTTTAAACACATATTAAGCCTTAGAAAATTTTGACTCTTTAAAGACATAATTTATTAACATATATCTAGGCATGATACCTGTATTTTCTTGAAAAGTAGTTTATTTTTAATTCCCATTACCCAGGCAGCTTGAGAGTATGTAGACGTATGCTGTTTATATGTGTACATATATAGATCGTTAAAATAGGTGTGATAAAACCAGATGCAATATTACATGTAGAAGTTCTGTGTGTATACAGTGGATTAGTAACTACTGAATGTTTGAATGCCTGCATGTTATGGTACTCATGAGGTACAAGATTCTTGATTGTGTTTGGAATGTTATTTGTATGCAATGTTTTTATACCATTGTATACTTGTAAAACAATAAAATATATTTGGAATGAAGATTAATATTGTTTTTGTTTTTTTGCTTTACCATTTATGTAAACTTGAAAGTTTATTATAAATACAGCCTTAAAAACTAAATGAAGTATTGTATGTTAATTTCTCATTCAAGTGTTGCAGTAAAAAAATTACATCAGTCATGCTGTGATCTAAAAACATGGTATCAAGTGTTGTATATAAATAGCATACAGTAACATGTACTCATGATGGCCTTAGCGCTAAATAAATCTTAAATGTTTGTGAATTTTGGTGTAGAACTTTCACTCCGATTTTGTGATGCAGACAGATATTTCATTTTCCATCAAAAACAGTCAATTGAAGCATATTATTAAATGAGATACCATTTTCAAAGTTATAGCGAGTGACTAATTAAAATTATTTCACAAGAGACATAAATTTGATAATAAATGGTAGTGAGTTTAATATACTAATTTTTATTTATTATCTCAATTTTAATAGTTTTACTCTTTTATATTTTCTAATTGTGTGACAGTTTAGAAAAATGCTATTCTATAACATTATGGTGATGTACATTTTCTAATGACATCATTTGTATTTTTACAAAATTACAATGACGTGATATTTAGTACAGACAAGCTTATTGATCATAACAGCCAGAATAATCCATTGAAAAGCCATTAAAACAATTCCAATATTTTCTCAATGGGAAAATGACAACAAATATGTACCGGGTTAAGTGCCCACTGGGGTAATAATACACTATACATGTAGTTCAAAAGATTGGGTCTACCAAAGGTGTGATGTGTCTTCTGACCAAATCGCCTTCAAAGGATCTATTTGATTTATTTATGATCCACCACTAGTGTAACAAAGGCTGTGGTATGTGCTGTCCTGCCTGTGGAAAAGCACTTGCAAAAAATCCCTTCAAACTATTTGGAACGGTTTCACTGGTAGTATTTCCACTGAAGACAAGTTGCAATCACTATGTTTAACATGTGATGAATAAACAACGTTCTGGGGTATCATTAAACAAACGATCAGAGATGCTAGCGAGGTCAAAAAAAAACACCTGAATATTTTGGAAGGTATGTTTTTCAAAAATAGGAAAATGGTACATTCTGATGAATTTTGAGGGTCAAATTAACTGCATTTCTAGCTTTATTTAAAAAAAAACTTATTCAGGCTGACCAAAAAACTAGAAATCTAGCAAAAATGGGAAAACGAGCATCTCTTAAGTATAGTGGAATTAAAATTGCATGGACTCCAATGACATATGCCTTTCATAATCTTTTCTAACCTGCACCAACATGCATATATAATTTTGACAATTCAGTCTTCATCCCATCAAAACCAAGATATCTACAAAATAGATGCTCATTAACAATGACCAAAAATTGAATTATGGTTAAGTTAGTTATGAAAAGTACTATTACTACTAATTTCTGAATCATTATTTTACAAAGAACACAGACAAAACAAATGTAATATTAAAGTTTTAAAAATTGTCTTTAATTCATAAATAACTCACTTCTGTGGATAACATTTGCTAATGATCTGTGGTTATTAACACCACTGAAATTTATATAATTGGGTATTGTAGCAATTGCAGAATTCCTTTTACCAAATCAAAATCATGATTGGAACCATACTTATTCTTATACGAGACGTTTTTTTTTAAAGCAAGAATATAGTAAGGCCAAGTAAAAAATAAAATTAGTTTAGTGTTCTTTTAAAAAAATATAGTGTGAAGTATCTTATTATTTTTTTTATATTGTGAGCACAAGTTGCAACATTGGAATCTAATTCAGCAAGGAACATTGTCACAACCATTATGGTTTCTTATGGGGTCAAACTATAGATAATTTGGTATTAGAGAATAGTTCTGCTAAATAAGAGAGGACACAAGTAAAGAAACAGCCATTTTTATAGCCGATGTATAGAAAATCAAAATGGAGGGCTTGGAAGAAATTCTGGTGCTAGTGAGGATGCTAATCTAAGTCTATTTTGTACTTGGTCTAGTGAGCATGTGAATCACTTGAAATTAAAGTTGTTTATTAAAGCAGGGATGAGAACAGGTCAGACCTAAAAAGAAGGGTCATCGTGAGGAAGCATATAGCTTGTTCACTTATTGTAGAAATTACATAGATATATAGGATTACATGTCACATGTGAGTAATATGCTGTGATCCTACTGCTAGATCTACCCACCCACCACTATTTTATCAACAGATTTGAAATAATATCGACAAGTGTCAAAATCAATCTCCAAAAAGCGGGGGAACCGCCGATCAGTAGGAAATTCTCATTCCTGTTAAAAGTAAAAATCAGTTTAATTAATTCTTTTGTTTAATAACAAGATTTGGTGGTAGTGTCCATCTGATGTGCAAGAGGTTAAGAATCATTCTCTAATGGGGATTTCAACCACTGCTGTGGTATGTGTTGTCCTGTACAGAAAGTGCTGTGTGTATATGGTGGTAGTCAAGTGGATTTCATCTTTCATGTTCTGGGCCATGTTGCAATTATAATGGTTGCTGATTAATAAGAGTTTAAAAATATTTCTTCTCTGGACTGCTTTTATTTGATTTGGTATCAACTTCATAATCTGTCGTAAATTATTGCATATCCAAGGTGGTAGTTTCTAAATGTTCACCAACAGCCAAAAATATGTACAATCAGATTATCTTAGACAACATTAAATTGTGCTTTAACTGTTCAACATGGTAGGCTTATTTATTTCAACTTTGTGACTTTTTAAATAATAAAGATTTACAGCATAAAAATGATATCACTAGGAGCCAGATGAAATGGGCCATTTGGAGACCAAGTTTTCTAAAATGTTTGTCTTTTTTACTTCTACATGGTTGAGGAATGTGTTTATTCGAGCTCGGCGCAGAGTAGCATATTGTTGCACTCTTGTTTGTACATTAATTTTCTCCTGTAATTTTTCGTCAGGGTTCTGTTTGGCTAACTCTTCCATCACGCATTTGTAGTCGGATTCACGAGCTAACCGATCTTGTTCTAACTGATTGCTTTGACGAGCATTCTGAAAAATATAAAGAGGAAATTAAATATGTATATAAAAAATATATTGGCACGCAAAATGACCACTTTTCAAAGTTTTACAAAATATTGAAAATATCTTAAAACTGGATAAAACAAAAAATTTGCTTGTGTAACAGAAACAAGCTTTTAAAAAAATATAGATATTGAAGTAGCTGCTTTCTCTGAAATGTCTGTAAATGTTCTAAATTTTGGTTTTGTATGTACATGTACTGCAGTATTCATAAGTTTGTTGGGTTTTCAATTTGCCTTCTCTATTTAGAAAGTCTGACTAAAAGTTTCTATGACTCATCTTGGCAATAGCCAAATTACTAATTTTTATACCAACAATATAGAATTTTGTTTAAATAGTCAATTTATAATAATTTTCAAATAGACATCCCCAAATACTTAAATATTGGCTAAAATAAAATGATTTCCAGAGTTAGCCCTATTTGCCTCTTACGTTTTGAAACATTTGCTTATTTTGATCATTCATTAATACCAAAGCATTATCTGACCTGCAAAGCTTGATGGTTGCGTTGGTAATGCAGAACAGCAGCATACAGATGCCAAACACTGAACTCTGGCCACAAGACTTTCACAAATGCCAAACAACTGAAGGCACTCTGGAATAAGAAAATATTACTTTACTACTTTACTCTGTCAGCAATAATCCTTTAAGCAAAAGTCAATGAAAATTAACAAATGTTAAAACTACAATGTTTACAGGATGAAATGACACACATGAATTATTTTTATAATTATTTTTTCTTTAACTGTCAGTATACATGTATGTACGAACTTGTGAACATTTCACATTTGGACACCCCATGCTACTACAGATGTATGCACACACCATAACCAGGCTAGATTAGAAGGGTGGATGGGAGGGGTAATGTCAGGCGGGCCTGTTGGCATGGGCCTACTCCCCCTGGTATTTAGCACTGATTACAAAAATACTTAATGATCAGTCTGAAATGGGGCCTACATTTCCCATCTGATCTGGGTCTATTACCAGCTTTCTATCCTGATCCGAACTTGAGTCAATTCAATAAATTTTATATTTTTTATATAGTAAGTCCACTGGGCTGTTGAATATGATACATAAAAAGAAGAATTTTCTACTAACCTCCCATAACAAGAAATCACTCAGCCTCACTTCCCCCGAAGTTCTAATCAATAAATCCAGTTGTTTGCAACTTGACGTATACATACATTTTTCTAAAAGATCTTCTGAAATATCACTGAAAATAAAGATCAGTATTTTAGTTAATTAAGATAATTTCTGATAATTCTATAAGAATAAATATTTGAAAGTGTATGGTATTTGAAAAGAACAGAAAGTAACGTTAGTGACCCCCCTTGAAGATCTTTAATCACCGTTAAGTACCTTAGTGGGTGTCAAATATGGTAATTGTAACAAATGATCAAGAGCATAAGAAAAATAGCTACTATCAGATAGTGCAATAATTTTTATCTATACATGTATACATGAAGTATAAAATTAACCACGGCCTTTGTGACCAACAATTCCATGGATAACTAATCGCCTCCATTATACATGTAGGTGAAACCTGCCTCAGTGGCACAGTGGTTAAGCTGGCGGTCTTGCGGCAGGTAGGTACTGGGATCAAATCTCAATTGAGGCATAGGATTTTAAATCTTGATACTGGCTCCAACCCAGAATAAGTGCTCCGCAAGACTCATTGGGTAGGTTTAAGCCACTTATACTGACCAGTGGTCCACAAAAGGTTTATCAGAGGCTGTGGTATGTGCTATCCTGTCTGTGGGAAAGTGCATTAAAGATCCCTTGGTACTAATCAGAAAGAGTAGCTTATGTGGCTGTAGTGGATTTCATCTGAAGTCCATGTGTCACATAATACCATATGTCAGACATCTAATAGCAACTGAATAAAAAATTCTTTCTTTTTCCATTATATGTGAGTGACTGTTTACACTTTGTCACAACCCATAAAATATGAATATCTGCAAAACTTCCCTTCTTATTTGAAATGTTTTGTCTGGAATGATTTTTAGCTGGACAATGTACTGTTCTCATGCTATTTCCAAATGGTGAGGACTGGGTAAGAGGTTAATTGAGTGTTATCCAGGAGACAAAATGTGTTGTCTGAATGGCACATGAATTAAGGTATTACCGTGGGATCAAGAGGATACACCCAGGTGAAAAAACAGACAATTTTTTTTATTTAATCACAGAGCATGATTGCAAATATTATGATGCTTATCTATTCTCACAGGTTTTGGCTCCATTACTAAATTATACCCAAAGTTAATATATATTTGAAAAAGTAACATATAAATCAGTAACCTCCAGTTAGATAATTAGTATACAGTGTTATCATGACACTAGACCATTCATTTAGTATGACAAACAAAAATCAATGAAAATTGGACACTGAAAATAGGGATGAAGTAACTATGTTATTTTATATTTAAAAAAAAACAATTTAAAAAAAGAAGAAAACAACCTTATATCTAGATGAGATGGAAATGAAAATGTTTAGTTGACCAAACTATCACACACCTTTCTCTAATCATTCCTTGACTGACCCCATTGGCTAGTTCTCGCATAGCATGGCACATGTCATCTCTTGCTGTGTAGGCAAAACACACATTTAACATAGCTCTGTAAATGAAAAAAATGACACATTTAACAAAGATGCGTATGGGATTATAATGAAAAAGCCCATTAAGCATACATGTAGCTCTAAGGAAATAATAAATTTACAAAAAGAATAAGCATGGCTGTATAATAAAAAAAGACATTCAGCATGGCTCTATAAAGTATAATGGAAAAAAGACATTCAGTATGGCTTTACAAAGGAAAAATACATTCAGTATGGCTTTATAAAGGAAAAATACATTCAGATTGGCTCTATAATGGAAAAATACATTCAGCATGGTTCTAATGGAAAAATATATTCAGTATGGTTCTATAATGGAAAAATACATTCAGCATGGCTCTATAATGGAACAAATACATTCAGCATGGTTCTATAATGGGGAAATAAATTCAGCATGGCTCTATAATGGAAAAATACATTCAGCATGGCTCTATAATAGAATTTTTTTTTTTAAATGGCTCTATATTAGGAAAAGACATTCAGCATGACTATAATGGAAAAATATATTCAGCATGGCTCTATAATGGAAAAATACATTCAGCATGGCTCTATAATAGGAAAAGACATTCAGCATGGCTCTAATTGGTAAAACAATAAGCATGGTTGTATAATCATTATTTTCAAAATTTAATATCAACAAAGAATATGATTTTAACAAATTAACCTATACATTTTCATACAGAAATAATCTGATCAAGAACTAAATAAGGTTTATTATATTTAGCATACATTAACTGTCTGAGCTGAGCATACACACAGTGATCAGCCATGCAAATGTTATCTGGCACATTGTAAGAGAAGCATCATGGCTCTCACCAGCAGAGTTCTATTTTTATCTCCAGACCAGATAACCACCTCTATATGTTTCATTACATTACAATTGTTCATATTCTTATTTCACTAATTAACTCACAAACATATGGTCATATAAAATCTAAATGTATTCTTTAAATGACAGATAACAGCAGAAATAGAAAAGTGGTTCTAAAATAAATTCAAATTAACAACAGACTTAATATTTACTGAAATTATCAATAATTATTCAGAAACTAAAAAGAATAGTGTTGCTATTAGAAATGTAGTATCTATATAAGCAATAAAACAGAAAGAACAAATTGGAGGTCCGATGCCATTGGGTTCTTGTACCCGATACCTTGAGTATGAAACTTCTGATTCTATAGAATAGTCTTCCAATGGTGCCTTTGACTTCCATTTTTGTTAAAATAAAAACATTATAAAGAAGTATCTAAACGTAATTTTATTACTATAATTATTATTATATTATTTTTTTTTCAAAATAATATTACATCACTTAACACTACAAGTACATCTTATATCTACAATAAATGAAATGCTCAGAGCATTGTAGGCCTACTATAAAAAATAAAATGTATTCTGGTCGTAGTCCTAATTTAACAAAAGAATCTGCTGGCAATTCAGACAAAATAAAAATTTAAAACATCATTTGATCTTATGTAATTTGAATTGTATTATTAAAAATCAATATAGTATATATTAAAAAAAAAAATAATGGCATAAAAAAGAAAACAAAATTCTTAAAAAATCCAGTAAAAAACAAACATTTTACAAAATTAAAGAATAATTAATAAGAATAATTTACAGAAAAAAGCTTTGGAAGATTTAAAAGGACAAAATGTCAAAAAAGAATATAATAAATGTATGAACCAACTCGTATGTAGATTGACAATGCATGTTCATACACCGGGGTGGAACTTCAGTGTTTGGGGGGCATGGCGATTATTGCCTTGGATTTCTAGGAATCAAGAGGGTACCAAGACAATTTCGAGGACAAATCTGAGGAACAATGGCAAATGTGAGTTTCCTATGGGGCATCATGACAAATACCTGAAATGCAGGAAAAAAGGGCATGGCAATATTTGCCCTCATTAGGAGTGAAATTGAGAGAGAATTGCAGAAACGGGACAGGGCACCATGACAAATGCCTTGGTCAAATTTGACCCCTGTATACATATACATGTACAATAAACAGTGGTTACCAATGTGTTGTTTAACCAGTCTCCCATTGAAGTCATGAAGGCTGGAAAATGTATGTCTGTTTAACAACACTTCAAGTACACTGTTTTAATCAGTGGAAATTTGGTGTGAAATATACAGAATTTGTAACACATCGTCTACAGAAGAAACCTGTTGTTGCCACATTGGCTACTTCTTAATTTTGTATCATATTGCATTTTATATGCACTTTCCAGACAGAACAGCACATATCACTGCTTTTAGTATACTATTTACAGAACACTGACTGAAAGGAAAAAGTGGGCCATGTTAGAGGGATAAACTTGACAAGTGTACACAGAAGACCCAATTTTTGGCAAAAAAATATGTTTTATTTGTTTTAAAGGAACAACCTCATATTTGCACGGTGGCAGTTCTAAAAAAATATTTGTGCAGACCCACCCTCCCCATCCCAAACATGTGGGCCACATTTAAAAAAAAAAAAAGTAATGTTTGCCACTGTAACCAAAATCTAATATAGAGTTTGTACCTGAAATTATGTTAGTTTAGATAGCCTAGTAATATAACCACATTCCACACCACACCTTTGTAATATTATTCGTAAATGCATCACTGGATATGCTAGACTTCAAATGCATATTTTGAACAATAGTGCCATAATATTCAAAAGACATTGCTATTCATCTATCTTTATACTAGCACAATGTTTACTTTCTATACATTGCAATGGCGTAGGAAGTGGGGGGAGGAGGGGGGTGCCATCCCCCAGCTTTTAGATATTCTGCAAATATTGATTTATTACCTATGTATGTGTCTGTGTGCCTCCACTTTTCCATACCTTCCTACACCAATGTATTATACAAATCAATATCTGAACTACATCAGTACATGTACCATTCATAAAAATACCTTTCAAGCTCAATCTCTTCATGATTTTTGCACACACAAACCAGCGCAATTTGCATTTCAAAAATATAATTCCTTTTTATAATATACAAATAATAAAACAGTATTAATTACTATTAAAGAAATAGTTTGCATTTCGTAATTTGCTTCATACTTTTAAAAATAATTTTTTTTAACATTATAAACCTATGCCTCAATCTTTTAAGCTAATCTGACCTTCCCATAATCAGCATTTTCAGTGTTGAAACTAAAAAATTAATCCATTGTCAATTCTTAATGAATTTGTTTTGATACAGTATCAGTTTTCCTAAAATAATATTAAAGTAAACCCCAACAGACATAAAATATAAATATAAAATAAAAATATTACTAAAATAATTTAAAATTCTGATTTTATTCCATGAGTATTTAAATTAACTTAACCTTTATTAAAAACAGCATTAGACTACACGTATATATAAAACATAACAGTACATGCTACTTGGAGGTCCGATGCTATTGAGGTTTATGTTTCTGAAACTATGCTACTAAAATCACTGAATCAATAGACTAGGTTCTCAATAGTGCTCTTTGACTTCCTCTTTTTGAATTTTATTAAATATTATAAAATATATATTTGAAGGCTCTCTCCCTAATCATTATAGTGTATGTTGGTTGGTTGTATTTATTTTCATGCTTATATCCAATTAAGGTTCAAGCACGCCATCCTGGTCACACAACTCAGGTTCCTGTGCTGTCTGTCCAGGACAGAGGTTAGTGTTAGTAGGAGACACAAAACCCGCTGCTTTTCTATAAACAGCAAGGGATCTTTTATAAGCACTAACCAACAGACAGAATAGCACATACCACAGCCTTTGTAAAACCAGATGTGGACCACTGGTCGGTGTAAGTGGTATACACCTTCCCATTGAGCCTTGCAGAGCACTCACTCTGGGTTGGAGCCGATACCGCGATTAAAAATCCCTTGCCTTGACTGAGATTTGATCTCAGTACCTACCAGCCTCGAGTCCGATAGCTTAACCACTGCGCCCGGTATTATAGTAACGTGTAACGTGTTATGTGCTGTCCTGTCTGCTACTTATTAGAAAGAGTAGCCTGTGGCGGCAGTGGATTTCCTCTAAAATAAATATTTCAGAATGACCATATGATTGACGTCCAATAGCCAATGATAAGATAAAAATCAATATGCTCTAGAAGCATCGTTAAATAAAACAAACTTTACTTTTACTTTTTGCAATGATAGTACAATGCAGTTAGAAACCAATTTTAAAACAGCTTTTACAACAGCATTGCCAATTCCTGCTAATAGCAGGCTTTCCATTTTATTTGAGAGTAGGAGTTGGAAGGAAGCGAGTAGGCGGAGGAGATACCATTCAAGCTTGTTTAATACAAGAAAGAAGACAGCGCAAGTTTGCAAATAGACTGGTAAATGTGCCGACCGCCACTTTGTTTTGAAAACACTGTAATAGTGCAATGAATATCGAGTCTGGCTCCAAAATTTATTAAATAAATGTTGTTTGAATTGGAAACATGAAAAACAAATTTTCATTTTTATGGCATATTTAGTCATCCAAAACTTGCTACAATAACACTAGTACATGTATAACTTTTCATCTTTAGGGCACAAGAATCTGACAGTTTTAACTATTTAAATCTGATTGATATGTAGTTTCAGTACATGGCAGCTGTCACTGGATTGATGTGGGGTTTTCAGACATGGAGTACTCTTGGCACTTTATTTTTTTATTCCAAAATTATGCACTGTGTATATAATATCAGGGGTCGAAATTCAGCTTTTCTTTTAGTATTCCAAAGGAATAGTGAATTTCAAAAAACACTAATTAGTCTGAGAATTTACCATCCCTTTGAAGATATTGATGATTATAAAACTAATATAATAGTAACAAATTATTTCGTGAATATTATCAGTCCAACAAAAAAAGAGCTGTTTATATTTGATATTTTGTGGATTTTCTACAAAAAAGTGCCAAAATTATTTCTCGTAGTTAAGCCATTCAAATTTT
>JAULBS010097416.1:0-16548 GCA_032355785.1 Symmetromphalus regularis | reverse complement strand
ACACGCACACAGACATACACACGGAGACACATACAAACACACATGCACACACAGACACATACATAGAAACGCACACAGACATACACACGGAGACACATACAAACACACATGCACACACAGACACATACATAGACACGCACACAGACATACACACGGAGACACATACAAACACACATGCACACACAGACACATACATAGAAACGCACACAAACATACACACGGAGACACATACAAACACACATGCACACACAGACACATACAGATACACATAGAAACACAGGCACACATGAACACATACACACATATACACACACAAACACACAACCACACATACACACAACCAGCCAGACACAGACACACATAGACACATAGAGAAACATACACATATATACACACAGAAACAGGCACACATAAACACATTCACACATATACACAAACACACACACACACATACACACACAACCACACACACACATACACATATATAGATACAGAAACACAAGCACACATAAACACACACATATATATTATATATATATATATATATATATATATATATATATATATACAGAAAGATAAAATCTAAATTCCAACCAATGAAAGGAAAGGATTGTTAGCAAAAAGTAAAGTTTGTTTTATTTTACAACACCTCTAGAACACATTGATTTTTATCTTATCATCAGCTATTGAATGTCATACATATGGTCATTCTGACATGTCATTAGATGAAACCTGCTGCCACCACATAGGCTGCTCCTTCTGATAAACAGCAAGGGATCTTTTATAGGCATCGTACCACAGACAGGACATCACATACAACGGCTTTTGATAAACCAGTTGTGGACCACTGGTTGGAACGGAAAATAGCCCAAACTGCAAATGGGTCAACTGAGAAGGATTGATCTGACAACCGACCGGTTCACAGGCAGACACTCTACCGTTTGAGCTAGATCCTGGTCTCTGGATTGTTAGCAAGAATTCTGACTGTTCCAGCATACGGTTAGGGTTAAGCATACGTGGCAGAGCATTATAAAAGATTTCTTGCTGCTAACTGGAGAGAGTAGCCTATGAGACACAGAATACAATATGTCAGCTGTTCCAACCAGTGGTCCACCACCGGTTCATCAAAGGCTGTGGTATATCAAAGGCCATGGTATGTGCTGTCCTGTCTGTGGACGGAGCATATAAAAGACCTCTTGCTGTTTATTGGTAAGAGTAGCCTATGTGTTGGCAGTGGTTATTCTAAAGAAATATGTCAGAATGACCATATGATTGACGTCCAGTACTACAATAGCTGATGATAAGATAAAAATCAATGTGCTCTAGACGCCTTGTTAAATAAAACAAACTTTACTTTACAACATGTCAGACACCTACATGTATGGGTGAAATATTTGGTAATTTTAACAAGATGTTATCATAGGAAGCCGGCTACATTTTTTGATTGGAAGCAAGAGATTTTTTATACTAGTATGCACATTCCCACAGACCAGAAAACACACACCACAGCCAGTTATGGGTAACTAGCTGGGAAATGTTTACGATAATCAGGGTATTCAGTACAAATCTAGACTTCTGTGGATGAAATGATTTAGTTCAAAAAATAAAATGTGGATTAGCCTTATATATCGCAGTATTTTAGTCTACATGTGTATTTCCACATACCTTGTGTCTAGCTATAGGCCTAAAGTAAAGTTTGTTTTATTTAACGACGCTTGTAGAGCACATTGATTTTAATCTTATCATCAGCTATTGGATGTCAATCATATGGTCATTCTGACATACTGATTTAGAGGAAACCCGTTTCTGCCACATAGGCTACTCTTTTCGATAAGCAGCGAGGGGTCTTTTATAGGCACTGTCCCACAGACAGGACAGCACATACCACAGCCTTTGATAAACCAGTTGTGGACCACTGGTTGAAACGAAAAATAGTCTGAACTGCAAATGGGTCCACTGAGAAGGATCGATCCGACGACCAACCGGTTCACAGGCAGACATGCTACCGTTTGAGCTACATCCCACTCCAGTATACCGAGAGAGTTTGATCCTACAATCAAAGCACCTCAACAAATGCTTTTCTCATTAAGTTTGATTCCATTCTGAATTAGTGACGAAGTTAATTAGTCATACCTGGCAGACGTCAAGTTTTCTGCGATTATACATCGGACTTCAGCACTTTTACTCACACAAAACTCGGGATTATCATCCTGAAATGAAACACCATCTCACTTTTAAGTTATTATTCAAAATATTTAAATCACTTGTATTTCTGTGAATCCCGACATGTGAAATCAGTGCTCATGTTTTCATGTGTCCAATGCCTTCATATTACAAATGGGACTACATTAAACAATAAAAAGCATATCACTATGAATCTATCATATTTCTTAACTGTTTGATGGGAACATTTTGTTTAACGTTCATCATAAACAGACTGATATAAAAATATTCAGCACTGTTTCCACATTAATTTTACGATTTACTGTAATGAAATAGAGATTATTATAATAACTACCCCTCCAATTAAGAAAATGTCCATGGCAAAATAAATGCTGTGGAGAAATAGTGTCTGCAGTATTTTCCATGGCAATTTTAGTGTAAAGTATACTTTATTTTAATAATAATAAAAAAAAAAAAACCTTGAAAATAAATATATTTAGTCCATGGCAAAATAAATCCCGCCGAGAATGAAATTTTTTGTGGCAATCTCCACAACATTGCTGATTGCCATGGGCAATTTCAGGAGTTGTAATAAGTAAATAAGTATTTTTAACACCTACTTGAGACCAGTATATGAGAGAACACATCTCCTCTATATCATGGAGAGAGCTTGGATAGAATTTTCTCCCAGTTAAGGCTGGCCTGCTGATCAGATCCTATTGAGAAACAAAACCAATCAACAACAAAAATGTCAGTTTACACTGATATTATAAACATAATAATTTAGTGTTTTCCCTAGCTTGTTTTAGCATGATGTGTGCCAAGCCTCGATAGTTTAGTGCCATCTTGCCCCTAGTCAGTGCCATCTTGCCCCTAGTCAGTGCCATGCTGCTCTAAGATTAAATATGCCCTTTTTTCAGTAATTATTATTTTTTGAATGGTCTTTTTGCAATTTAGTCAGGTTGTTTTCTAACTTGTGAAAAAGATAAATAGTATTTTCATATCACTAGTCAAATTATAATGATATAGGACAAAAACAAAACCCCCCAAAAACCCATCCCGATAGTAAAATTGCATTTAACTTTAATGTCTTATTCTTTATGGCTGGCATAGTCTTTAACCTATTTTGAAATATTTAAAAGAACTATTTTTCTTTAACCTATTTTGAAATATTTAAAAGAACTATTTTTCTTTAACCTATTTTGAAATATTTAAAAGATCTATTTTTCTTTAACCTATTTTGAAATATTTAAAAGATCTATTTTTCTTTAACCTATTTTGAAATATTTAAAAGATATATTTTTTAAAACTTATTTTGAAATATTTTAAGAAATATTTTTCAACAAACACCTTTAAGTCTCCCCCTGTATCCTGATTTGCATATCCTTTCCAAACCAGTTCCTGTGCCAACGATATGTCATCCTGCGATGTCGTATCATACAGAGATATCGTATACTTCAGTGAGTCAGAGAATGACGCTGGGCTTTCAGAAATAACCTGAAATAAAGAAATATCATTATACTATGTTGTTTCATACAGAGATATTATGTACTTCAGTGAGTCAGAGAATGACTTGAAATAGTGAAATATCATTATAATGTCATATCATACAGAGATATTATGTACTTCAGTGAGTCCGAGAATGACTTGAAATAGTGAAATATCATTATAATATGTCGTATCATACAGAGATATTGTGTACTTCAGTGAGTCCGAGAATGACTTGAAATAGAGAAATATCATTATACTATGTCATATCATACAGAGATATTGTGTACTTCAATGAGTCAGAGAATGACTTGAAATATCACCCTGCGATGTTATGTCATATAGATAACATATAATTATGTGTATACTTCAGTGAGTTCGAGGATAATGCTAGGCTTTCAGAAATAACCTAAAATACACAAATATTTTCAATGTCGTGATGAGAAAAGAATAGCTTTTAAACAACCATGCACCATGCATAGATCACGATGACTTCCTCTTCCACACGCATTCACGAATAGAGAACATAAAAACCAAGGATTTTTTTCTGTTTTTATTTTATTTTTTGTTTTTTATTATTATTAATATTATTATTTTTGAATTTATTTATTTATTGTTTTTCGTGGAATTCCGCAATTCCGCAGAGAAGTACCATACCTGCAAGGCACAGAATAATAATAGGTTTTCAAAAAATAACCTGCTGTAGGATATCATTCTGTAAAATATTATAACAAATATTAGACTATAATTTTTGTTAAAAGTACTAACCTTGACAATTAAAAAAAATAACCACTAACCTTGGCAACCAAAAATCGTTTTTCATTTGTTAGAAAATGTGCCATATCCCACAATGCATTTCCTGCTGTATCTTCCCATGTATCACCTAAAAGTAAGTCGAATAAAAAAAAAATACTGTTAAATTAATATTTTTTAACTTGATGAAAAATCTGCAAAAAATGTTTTGGTTATCAAGTAATCAATTGATGGGAAGTGCTTAATATCAAAATCATCCAATAAAATGTCTCAAGGAAAAAGAAAACATTTAAATTATTGAATGAAAGTATGGCAATTCATTCACAACATGGCCTAAAAACCCACCTTTAGGCTTCAATCCACCCAACCTGCACATTGTACTCTAGAAACATACGTTCAATCCAACCAGTCTGCACTCTGTACTCTAAAATCCCATCTTTAGTTCATCCAACCTGCACTCTGCAGCTTAGAAACCCATCTTTAGTCTGCCTATACTCTGTAGCCTAAAAATCCACCTCTAGGTTTCAGTCCATTCAGTCTAAACTAACCTAGAAAATCATCTTTCCACTTCAGTCCATCCTCTCTACACTAAATAGCCTAGAAACTCACCTTTAGGCTTCAGTCCACCCAGTCTACACTAAATAGCCTAGAAACTCACCTTTAGGCTTCAGTTCATCCAGTCTACACTAAATAGCCTAGAAACTCACCTTCAGGCTTCAGTCCATCCAGTCTACACTAAATAGCCTAGAAACTCACCTTTAGGCTTCAGTCCATCCAGTCTACAATAAATAGCCTAGAAACTCACCTTTAAGCTTCAGTCCATCAAGTCTACACTAAATAGCCTAGAAACTCACCTTTAGGCTTCAGTCCATCCACTCTACACTAAAAACACCTAGAAACTCACCTTTAGGCTTCAGTCCATTCAATCTACACCAAATAGCTTAGAAAGTCACCTTTAGGCTTCAGTTCACCCAGTCTACTCTTACTAGCTTAGAAACTCACCTTTAGGCTTCAGTCCATCCAGTCTACACTCTATGGCCTGACACAGAAGTTTAGAGTACTCGTCGGGCATTAGTTTCACATTGGCACGATCCACTGTTTCCTTATCACCATAGTCAAAGAAATCCACTTTGAACCCCTCTTTGACAACTTCTGTTATCTTCCCTCGATACCATCTAGACAAGAAAAGTAAAAGAAGAGGATTGTTTAATCAGCTATTAGGTGACAAACACCTGCTATTTGTGACACATGGTTTACAGAAGAAACCCGCTACTCATAGGCTACTTTTATTATTAGCAGCGAATGATCATTTATATGCACCTTCCCATAGACAGGATGGCACATACCATGGCTTTAGTTATACCAGTTGTGAACCACAGGCTGGAAGAAAAGATAGACCACTGGGTCCACTGAACTCATCTACAGATGACAATAACTTCAGTAAAGTTTGTTTTATTTAATGATGCCTCTAGAGCACATTAATTTTTATCATATCATCGGTTATTGGATGTCAATCACATGGTCATTCTGACATATTTATTTAGTAGAAACCCGCTGCCGCCACTTAAGCTACTCTTTCCAATAAGCAAATAGGGGTCTTTTGTATGCACCATCTCACAGACAGGACAGCACACACCACAGCCTTTGATGAACCAGTTATGGACCACTGGTTGGAATGGAAAATAGAGAATAACTTCAGATGAAATATGCTTGTGGTGCAAATGATGAAAATGAATAAACACAATAGTGTAAGAGCAATGAAATCACCATATAGCTCATATTTTACTTTTAAGCTAGTAAAACTTTAACCTGAGAGAGCAATTTTGTTTTTAATAATTTAAGTACTTTTTATTGCATTCTAAAAATCTGAAACCATGCAATAACTTCAGACTTTCCTAACTTTCATCTCTGATTATGATCTGCATGAAATTTCAAGCCCTGTTTCATTAAGGCTCAATCTACCTTTGATCTTGAGAGAACCGAGCCAGACATAGACCGCCGTGCACCAGAGTCGCATTAAGAGGAACCTTCAGAGTTGAGTTCTCAATTCTCTTGTTGATTTCATCAATCATGTCATTCAACCTAAACAAACAAAAATAGCATTTAGTGATATTTTCAACTTCCTTGTTGATTTCATCAATCATGTCATTCAACCTAAACAAACAAAAGTAGCATATAGTGATATTTTCAACGTTCTTGTTGATTTCATCAATCATGTCATTCAACCTAAACAAACAAAAATAGCATATATCAGTTATGTCGTTTAATTTGAGCAAACAAAAACCACATTTAGTTATATTTATTTCTTAAGTATACTCTGAAAACAGATTAAATATTCAAATAATTTTAAAGTGACACATCAGCTGGAAGCACCATCACTGAATTTGACTTTGGGAAATTTAGTTTCATTTCATAAAAAACTCAGTTTCTCTTGAAAAACTTTTAACCTAAAAATAAAGTTTGTTTTATTTAATGACACCTCTAGAGCACATTGATTTTTATCTGATTATCAGCTATTTGACATCATACATATGGTCATTCTGACATATGTCTTTAGAGGAAACCCGCTGCCACCACATAGACTATTCCTTCCAATAAGCAGCAAGGGATCTTTTATATGCACCGTCCCACAGACAGGACAGCACATACCACAGCCCTTGATAAACCAGCGGGGGACCACTGGTTGGAAGTTTTAACCTATGTCAGAATTACATTATAATAAAATATTCATATTACCTAACATGTATTTTTATTAATAAAATGAATACATCTATTCATGTGTTAGTATAAAAATAAAATTAAAAGAATTTTTTTTTTTACATTCTGATTCGTAAATTTAACTTCAAAATTTGGATTAAAAATAACATACTTTGAGGACTGGTGGAGAATGGTAGAGAATATCAGAGTGATAAAACACAGCACTCACTGAACACTTGTTTGTTTCCGCTGTACATAGAACATATCAGGTGACACGACAGCTGACACGATGACATCATGATATTCCGTGTCTTTTGGCAGCACCTCGGTGTCAATCAAAGGCTCCTGGCTGTTACATTAAAAAAAACAATTCACAATTTTAACTGAATTCTAAAACACACAGTGATTTTATTATAAAGATCATCATAGATCACTACTACAAAGAAATGTCTGGGTTTTTTCATTAAAGATGCAGTATCACAGTTAGAAGTGATTCGGCAATTAGATAACCACACTATTTAGGAGGAGGTGTGTGTACCATACTATCACAAGTTACATATGTTTGGTGCCAATGATTATGGTGAATTGTAACATTTAAAAATATTCAATATTTCAACATTGATACTTTCTTTTTTGGTTGAGTATAGGAAGGTTGAACATTTTTTTCCAGCCAAGTATAATCTGTGATGTCAGTTTTTCACTACAAATAAGTTAATACACAGCCCACTCACCTTTCAACATCCAGACCTTTCTTGTTATAATCATCTGGTAGATGAACGACGCCTGCACACAGCTTGTATAGATTTGCAATATGCTGTAAGAACATCAACACACACACTGTCATAAATAAACATTTATCAAATTGGTACCCATTTTGTATTTTCATGTATCTTACACTTTCTTATTAAGTTATCAAAAGAGAATATTCTTGAAAACTTTAATGCTTCAAATATTCTTTGTTATCTGCTGTGGTATGTGGTTACATGTGGACTTTTTTTTTTTTTTTAATATTTTGTCCCCAGATCAATAGCAAATGCCAAGGTTTCACTTGTAGAAATTGTTAATTTTAACTATTAACAAACCAGTTACAGTCTTTTAGAATTATCTATCTCAGTATATACCTCCATGCCGCGTAACAAATTTTCAACTAGTGATTCCCAAAGGAGAGTGGTGAGGAAAAAGGGGCCGGTGAGGAGGGTGGCAGGGGGACATGAGAACCTAGTAATATTTTAAAATGATTTTTACCTAATACAAAGAAAGAGGTGTGTCTTCATGTGTATGTATTTGGGGGAGTGGTGGGGGAGGGGGGTGATAGGGATGTGGCTTGGGAGCCAAGGGAGCAGCCACCCAACAAAGTTTGGGAACAACTATTTTAAACAATATCCATCACATTATTACATAAGGCTTTTATATTTTATTACTTAATTTATAGATATTTTAAAATCTAAAAGTACAGTTGGTCTGTTTTGTTTGCACATCTTATACAAGTTTTAGGTGACACATTTTTCATTTGCACTAAAATTGGACATCATTTACAAGGTGTTGCTTTTATGTTTAGTTTCCGTTGACTATTTCTTTATGATAAGTTGTTATTATTAAACCGATAAATAACTGAATAATTTTTTTATATAGAATTATTTTACCAGAGCAAACACTGTGTAACTCATAAATAGGCTATGCAGATTTTCAATTCTGACAGGCAGAAGAATACTGTACCTCAGGGTTGTCGGCTGCCAGTCTATTCTTGATGAGTTCCTTACGCACATTACATTTATTGGTGGTCACGTTGATGCCTTCCAGTACTGAACGCTTCACGAGCGGGTCAAGCCACAGAGTGTTTCCAAGACTGTTAAACATACATGACATACATAATAAACTAAGACTTCTGATAAAATGCTGTCAGTCAGTGTCCTTACACAATTTATAATATAATTTTCACTACATACCCTAGGGAAAGATTGAGAGGCACCAGGGGCCTTTGCTCCTCTCCTCCAGTAATAAATCAATTTAAAAAAAAAAGGTTTCATTATTGTTTCATAATTTTGTTATGCCAAACATAATGTCTGCCGTTTAAGTGCAGAACGTCGGTCATTTGTTTGTTTTAATGGCAATGTCCGATGAGTTGGAATGGAAAATAGCCCAAACTGCAGATAGGTCCACTGAGAAGGATCGATCCAATGACCAACCAGTTCACAGGCAGAATCTAATAGGATTCCACTGATTTGAACAGGTTTATGGTTCCGAGATCTCCATTAAAATACAAGTCATGAACAAATGATAACAAACAGATGAAATAAACAGATGAAATAAACAGATGAAACAAACAAATGATAACAAACAGATGAAATAAACATGAAACAAACCTCAAGCGAACTCGTCCTTCTAGCCTCCACTCATCATCAACACGACCCTCATTAGGATTCTTCTGAAGCTGATCAATAATAAACGTGTTCACCTGTCAGGTAATAAAATGTAAACATGACATGCACGTACATTGCTCAACCCACAGAAATGTATATACTTCTTAATTATTATTAACATTTCTAACAAGCAACATGTTTTTTTAAGTAAAGTGTCCCTCACCTCAAATCCTTTTTATTAGATCTGTTACAGTGAGCCTCAGTGGTCCAGTTGTAGGACACTGGACTCTCAAGCTGAAGACTGTGGTTCACAACCCATCAATCTGACTCATATTTTCACATACAGACATATAAAAATTACTAAATGTTTCACATTCAACAGCTCATGATTAATAAATCAATCTACTCTAGTGGTGTTAAACCCCACCACCATAAAAAAAAAAATAATAACAAATTTTCGTACCAAATGTAATCAGTTTGTACCATCTAAACAACATGAAACTTATTCATTTATTTAACGATCCTACCCCCTCCCCCACCAATGCAAGTTGTGTTTCAAATACATAATTAACACACTTCTAGGTGAAATTTCTCAGCTACATGTAGAAAAATGGATGTAAGTTTATTAACAACAATCTCAAAATAGAGAATTTTGCTCTCCCCAGTCTGTTTTGACAAAGATTGATATCTCAGGTGACATCCAACCCATTTTGTGGTGCCGCGTCACAATTTGTATAATAAACTGTATCTATCAGAAAACAACTAACCTTAGGAGTCCATTCAGAATCCTTGTCCATGGGTTTAACGTGTGCCAAAAATACCTCGACTGCCTGGACATAAGAAAAACAAGAATTCCTTGCAATTAAAATAAAATTATGATCATTTATCAACATTTTATAATACTTTTTAATCAATTTGTCTATTATTATTAGTAGTACTAGTAATGCAGGATTCTACCTAGCATCTGAAAAATGGGAGTCATCATGACTCACAGAGTTTTAATTTGGGAGTCAAGCATTCACAAATGGGAGTCAAGCATACTATTTCAATCACATAACTGATTAACTCTCTTGTTTATATTACATGCATACATTATATTCGTTATCTACTATTCTATCTTTATAATACTAATATATGTATATCCATTGTTTTTTTCTTCTGATAAATAATAGGTATTTGTGTATTTAAAAAAATTAAAATCGACTGATGTTGGAAATATTTTGTGTCAACCATGATGCACACATTTTATTTAGGAGTATTTTAGCAAAATATTACATCAAATATGCTGGATTCAAAACAAAGGAATAAAACATATTGTAGATCTTGAAATTAATGCGATCATGATATTAATGTGAAAAATGTGAGTCCATGTTATTTGTATTAATAATATGTTGCATTTATTTCTAACTATGGTGCATAACAGACAAACTTCAAACAAAACAGACAAACTTAAAAATACCGGTACATGATAATTGTTCATCATATTTTACTAAAATCAAAACAAGACACAACTTATGATTAGGGTATAATAAAAGTCTTTGTAAACATATTTACTCAACCACTAGTCTAATTAGTTGCCAACCTAGTAGTTTTACTATTATAAGTTCACTTTTGTAATTAGGAAAGTAACAGTTATAGTCTATTTACGCTACTTGGAACATGGACTTTTGTCGATTACTTTAGTTTGCGTGAACCTAGGCGAAAAAGGACTAGAGTTTTGGAAATAGCAAAAATGTTCTATGTTCCCGTTTTTTTCATTACTTTGTTAAATAATAATTTAAAATATTACCTATTCATTCGTATAAGAAAAACGAATATGTTTCACAGCGATGATAAGAATGGAATAAGAGTTCATTACAAAGTGAGATAACTACCCATTTTAACATTCCGAACATCTCGGTCATTGCCGGTAATATTGTATGTATTTTTGTTTGCTTTAATAAATAAATCTTTGCAAATATAACATTGATATTAAATTATGATAAATACATTTATAAAATAATAACCACATATCATAGAAATGCGTTATACAAATAATTACCTAACATCCCCATTTTTATATGGATTTGTCTGACGTTTGCAAAAAAAGATGGTGGTCAAATTAACCATGGCTTGAAATGCAAAAACAATACTTGTGATTGCCATTTAAACAATACAGAACCAATGGACACACCAATCCAGACAAAAAAATAGGACATTTTTTTATTTTGTAAATATCAACATTAATGAGATAAGTTTTTTATTCATTAAAAACCACGTTCTAAGTAGCGTAAACAGACTATAGTTGTTTCTAACCTGGTATGGGTACTCAGCTAGTTCTTTGGGTAACAGACGTAAATCCTCGAGTGAGATGATCTCGTCTTTGCCCTCATCAACAAACCACACCTAAAAACACAAAATTAAAATAAATAAATAAAATAGGCCCAACATATCGTTACATTAATTTTAAAATAAAATCTCGTAGATTGTGGTTCAAAACCCACTGCCAAGGGAAACAACTCTTGTGAAAATTATGCCACATTAGTAAACTCTATTAATGATAAGGAGAAAATCCTGTGGGGGGTATAATAAAGTGGGGAGGATAGACCATCCCGCTGTGCCCCCACCCTCCCCACCAGGATTGAAACCATTATAGACCTCTTTAATTTCAGTTTATCGAAGCAAAAAGTGGGGGGGTGGGGGGGATAATTATATATGCGTCCCCCCCATCCAAAAAGTGGGGGGACATGTCCATGTGTGCAATCCTGTAAGTGGGTAAAAAAATCCCTTGCTACTAACTGAAAAGAGTAGCCTTTGTGACACAATAGGTTTCCTTGGAAGACCATGACTCACAAAACCCCATATGTCTGACATTCAATAGCTGCTGAATAAACAATGTGCTGGGATGTCATCGTACAACCATTCCTTTTTGTGGCATCAGAAATTTATCATGGTTACAGGCCTGCAAAAATTCCATAACCTATTTTCATTTGCATATCTGTTGTTTTTTTAAAATGGAAAATTAGCCAATTTTAGATGAATGGTAAATCGGTAATGCAAAATAAATTTGCATAACTGATGTACAATTGAAACCACTGTTCATGCAATTTGTGCAAGTTTGGGTTACCTGAGCCATAGCCTTGTCTTTAAGTGTATCATCTTTCCACTCGAGAATCTTCACCCTGAAAATAAACAGCAATCCGTGTTTTGGCAATCAATGTTCATATATATTTATTAGTAGTACAGCAAAATCCCAGAAATACACATTTACATATAATTACCATTTATCCAAATGGTGAAGGTAGCAAATTTAATGAAAAACTTTTCAATTGCTAATTTTAACGATGTACTTAATTTCACAGCTTACCACGCCCAAGTAAAATGATCAGGATGGAATCACTACATCAAAACTGGTATTATTAAACAAATGAATCACTATATCGAAACTGGTATTATTAAACAAATGAATCACTATATCGAAACTGGTATTATTAAACAAATGAAACACTATATCGAAACTGGTATTATAAAACAAATGAAACACTACATCGAAACTGGTATTATAAAACAAATGAAACACTATATCGAAACTGGTATTATAAAACAAATGAAACACTATATCGAAACTGGTATTATAAAACAAATGAAACATACCTGTGAAAAGTATTATGCCCATCATCGTATGCACATAGCATCCCTTTTCTGACTTCACCTGAAAACAAAAAGAAGCACAGTGTATATAAACTGAAATCACACCTAAAATGAAAATTTAAGCATGAACATTTGGGGGCTAGGGGTAGGGTGTGACGAAATATTTTTATGTTTTGTACAAACTGGAAGATGTTGAGAACTGTGAAAATCTTAATAATGTTACCCCAAACGATGTCCAAAATCTGTTTTGACATTTCAAATTATGACAGAAGCCCTAACCCTCGAGATTTTAATATATGTATGATTAGAGGGTGTGTGGGGCTGGGGGTTGAATAATAAAAGTGTACTTTATGTACCTCTTACTGAGAAAGTCCTTATAGTATGGCCGTAACAATAAATTTAGTCTTATAAATAAGGTCTTACGTAGAGACTGGCGATTCTTCTTGGAGTTATAGTACTGCGCCATTGCCATCAGCAGTTCGAGATAGATTCCAGAGAAATCAATTGTGCTGCCATCTGGTGGCCTGTGTTCTAGAACGCGCATATAGAAGTGGTTTGCATCTACAATGTGATTCAGTCGCACCTGCAAGTATTGGATTTAGTTTATTTCTTCAAATAACTATATTAATAACTATATAACATATACAATGTAATTAATACTCAGGGCATTAATTTACAATATTCAAAATTCCTATTAGATCGAATTTTGATGAATAACACATAACAATCTACAGTCAGGATAAATTATTCAACCACAGATAGATTTAACCAATGTTATTCATTGATACAACAATATAAGGGTTAGCTACATATACATACATATATCTAAACTGCAGTGATTGAACATAATTTGATGACAGGACTTGTAAACGTTCCAGCCTTATTAATGAGTGCATACTGACCTTGACATCACCAGAAAAGTGCTCTACAAGGCTCAGTGGGTAGGTGTACTCCAGTTACACCAGCCTGTGGTCCACAACTGGTTTATCAAAGGCTGTGGTATGTGCTATCCTGTCTGTGGGAGAGTGCATATCAAAGTTCCCTTACTGCTTATCAATAAGAGTAGCCACATTAGTGTGACGGCAGCTGGTTTCATATCTCCTACTAACACTAACTTCTGTCCTGGACAAAAAGCTGAGTTGTGTGCCCAGGAAAGTGTGCTAGTAACTTAATTGAATACATCCCAGTAAAAAAGAAAAAATGGGCTTTGGGGGTCACTAGCATGAAAGTATAACAAACCTACTAACCTTGACTTCTCCACTTGTTGGAAGAGCGGAGTTTCTCAAGTCAGTGACGTTGTCTACCTCAGCTATGATCATGTGTCTGCACTGACACTGGTTCTCATTTCTGAAACAAAATATCTGTTATTTTCAAAAAGAAATTAAGCAAAACATCACTCACACACCCAGCCATGACATGGACAAAACTTTGTCTAGAACAATCAAGAAAATTAAAAAAACCCGAACTCATTTCTCTACGGTATATGTCGTGCAAAAATACAGTCGCCCAAATTATTATTATAACAAAATACTAATAATAAACTTTCAGAGCTTTAGATTGCAGTAATTTCTGTTCGGTATATGTCGTGAAAAAATACAGTCGCCCAAATTATTATTATAACAAAATACTAATAATAAACATTCAGAGCTTTAGATTGCACTAATTTCTGTTCGGTATATGTTGTGCAAAAATAGTCGCCCAAATTATTATTATAACAAAATACTACACCCTGATCATACTTTAAGCAGTATACTTAATTATAATAGAAAGAGAAACATCGCGTAGAAGAATAACAGACATTACCAATCAGTATGTAAACTTAACTGGTTCCCCTATATTGGTTCCAAACAATCACTAAGAAATGAGTTAATTTGCAGCACTTCAAAATGAAACCAGCTGATTTAAAGTTATTAGTCATTGCTTGCAAATAACCATGTTGTGCCTAAATTAATGCAATCTAAAGTGCTGGACGTTACGATTGAACACATTTTATTTTCATATTTAAAAGATAAGAATACGTTTATCTATTATAATTAAACCATTGTGCTAGTGTTATAAAAATATATGACTTTCTGTAATCATACAGTGATATTCAAACCAATGGCGCCAATTCGCATGCTCAGTTGGGATGACAAACCAAAATATATTCTGAGCATAAGGCGATGTTTACTAGCAAAACAAGTAGGAATGACAGTATGTGACAACTGGAGTTGTCTGTAAGCGATACGTATAGGTAAAATATTCACCTGGACACCATACCCCCATCTTAAAATTAATTTCAATAACAATGTTTTCAAATAACGTTTTTTTCATTATTTCTTACTGTATCAAACTAGAGTTAGGGTTAGGCTAATTTTTTTCAGTAATAGCCGTAACAAAACAATCCCTCTTCAGAATCACTGATACAAGCATGTGGTCAGAAATGTTTACATATGTTTTAAAAAAGGTTTAGAAGCCAGTTTAGTGAGTGCACTAAGTTTGTAAATAAAATGTCTACTCACACACAAAACCCAAGTGCTTTCAGATTTCTACACAGTGGTCTCTCCTTGTCTTCATTTTGCCACTAAAACAAACAAATACATTTAGTATTACGGGTAAAATAGCAAATAAAATATTGAAGAAGAAAAAAGAACTGGTTACCAGTGGCTATTATCTGTTTAACCCACAGTATTTATGACACAAGGTTCACAGAGTAAACCCACATGCATACTGTACAAATAGGAAAATACTGTTAATTGCAAATGAGACTGAACTTTCAAAATTATTAATCACGTAACTTCCAAAATAACTATTGTAAAATTTGTCAGTATGTTTTTAATCTATCAATGATACATTGGAGAGTTGCTAGCTATTTCAGTTTGTCAGACAGGGTAATGCAGCATAGCAAAAGTGTGTTTAAACCAAAGAAATGAAAGTGTTTCATTTGATGGGGAGGGGGTTAAAATGTTCAAGATAGTTATTAAAAAAATAAAAACCTTCAATATAACAATATCAAATTCTATGCTGGGTTTAATCTCCTATTTACTGGCCCTGGTGGTGGTGAAGCTGTTGGACTTACAACTGGCAGGAACTGAGATCAAATCTCTTTCGAGACATTTTTAATCTTGATACCAACAAATAAACAAAAGCCACTTCCTTTTTATCTTTCCCTTTTTTCCTCAACAATTTAACAATGAATTTCCTATTTAATCACCAATGAATCCTAAAATTATAAGTTGTAGAAGCATCACAAGGGGTTAATGGCTTTTTATGTACCCTCTGTGTGTTCTTTTACCCCAACGACAAACAACCATATTAAAGAATTTTACTTGGAAACAAGATAAAATTTCTTGTCTAATCCATTTCTGAGGAAAAAGTAAAGTTTGTTTTATTTAACAACACCTCTAGAACACATTGATTTATATCTTATCATCGGTTATTGGACGTCAATCATATGGTCATTCTGACATATGTATTT